>JPFL01000194.1:16974-106476 GCA_000733385.1 Paramecium biaurelia | reverse complement strand
TTGGCATCATAGAACTACAATTCTGTTAATCTAAGTTTTAAGTTCTAATATGGATAGAGAACTGTTCCATGAATAGGAACAACGAAAACATTAATCTTTTTCATTATTAATAAAAATATAATGGCTAAACAAGAGGGTGGTAAAAATAACAAAAGAGATCGTAGTCCTGTTGCAGTAACAATATTATATTAAACATTAGGAAATGAAAATATGGTAAGAAGCTGTAAGAAAGGAGAATTAACATCTCAAAGTGTATGAACATTTTACAATCAATCCTCATAAATGTATATGCAACAGTTATTCATTAGTATACATAATCTAAGAAAAACCTAATAATAGCATTATGTTATAGAAGCATCTTGAAAAAACAGGTGCAGTTTAAAAGCCAGCATTTGATGTTAATTAAATAACAGATGATTCACCACCTTTAGAAAGTAATTCAATAATATTAATAGATTAGAGGATATAATTGATAAATTAAACACAATGAATAGGACTCCCCGTTAGAAATATTAATTCCCATAGACTTCCAATTAAGAATTAGGATGGCATTCAATTGTAATATATTACACAATTTTCTTTTTAGAATTCTAATAGTCTATCTCCTTCAAAATTCACATACCCAAGAAAACTATGCAAAGAAACAAATTATGCAAATGATTACTTTACAATGAATAAAATCAGTCCTTATTCCAATAAGTTTAAATGATCCATATTAAGATATGTAATATTTTATATAAAAAAACACTCATTTTTATTATTTTAGGCTTTAAATTAATTCTACTCTTCAAAGAACCTTTGTTTTTCTCCCACAATATCTATCCTACCTTATCAAAATGATTTACAACTTTACAACCATCAACACCTAAAACTCTTCCTTTTATATATACTTATCCGTCTTCTCTTCACTATATACTGCTATTGGTAATCTACATCCTGCTTCTAATGTATCATTTAAAATTTATAATCTTTCTATGGTTTCCATATCATATTTTTACATTCAATTCCTAAGGCTGAGTATGCCTGTGCATATAGAAACTTCTTCTCTTCTAAAGTGAAAGAAATTCTCTTATCCAAGATTAATCTTTAAATACCAGTTTTGCTAGAATTATTGCATTCTTTATATAACTTTTAGATACATTTTTTTTATACACCAACTTCATTTGATACTTTTATAATTTCACATTCTTATTTCAATTCTCTTATTACATAATTTGTTTTAGCCATTTACAAAGGCTGAAGATCTAGTACTAATTCTTAATTATTTTGCATAGACAAAATTAGTTAATATTTTCCATATTATATTCAATATAATTTGAATAAAACAATCTTATATCTACTCATTTTTTTTGTTTTTCTATTTCAATTAGTATTTTATTTAAATATTCAATATATCAAATATGATAAATAAAAGATTGATTATTTTAGATCAAATCTATTTTTAATAATATGCATATGATGCCATCATAAAATAATATTCATAAATAATAGTAAAATCTTTAATGTTTTTGTTTTATAAACAATCGGTTTAATTTTTGTTTATTTCTTATACCAAATGTCGATAATACGATATTGATGAAAGAAATGAAAAGTGGGAATTGAACTATGGAAATGGGGATAAGAATGGTTATTAAATAATAATATAAATACAAGGACTCTTAAAATAATAATATAATAGTGATAAGTTTGTGTATCCTTAATTTTATTTTTAAAATAAATGAGTAGAAATCAATCCAGATAATAGTCAGCAGCTTAACCAGCACAATAAACATCTAAAAATCAACCTCCTGCTCCAGCACCTGCACCTGCTAAAGGCAAGGCTCCTGCTCCAGTTCAATAAGCTGTTCAACCACAACCAAGTGGATTTGATGCATCCAAATATGTTAAGGCAGGACTTAGCAAGGAAGAAGTATTAAAAATAAAGGAGTGCTTTGATATCTTTGATGATGACAAGAGCGGATCTATATCGTATAATTTATATCTTAACTTAGTCCAAATGAGATGAAAAATGCCATCATTGCATTAGGAATGGAATAATCAGCAGAAGATATTGTGAATATGATTCAAGATCTTGATTAAGATGGATCTGCAGTTATTGATTTTGAAGAATTTCTTAATATATTTGGATTTTCAGGGTATTTAACATATATAATAAAATAGCACAATAGAAGATGAATAAGTGCTTGAGAAGTTATATTAGGAGTTCGATTCCTCTGGATAAGGTAAAGTAACTTACGAGGATTTCAAGAGAATAAATGATTTGGTTTCAGAAAGATATACAGATTAAGAATTAAGAGAAATGGTTGAATATTCTGATAAAGATAAAGATGGATCATTAAGTTGGGATGAATTCAAGGCTGTTGTTCAAAAAGAATATCCAAATCAAGCATGATTATGATAAATAAGAACATAATATATTTTCATTCATCTAAATTTCCAAATCTGTTAGTCACACCAAGTCAAATTTTATAAAATGAAAGAAAAGATTATATTAGAAGCAAGTTTCATTCACATTTATCATATTAATCTGTATTATTAGATATATATTAATAAATTTTATCTCAATTTATTGTAATTTTATTTACTCTTTTTATATTTTCTAAAATATCTAAAAGAAATCATAATATAAAGATTTGATAACACTTTCTTCGTACCACATAGTTTCATCATTCACTGATTTTGCATGTTCCACTTGTTCTTTGAATTATTTTGAATAATAAATTGATTATTAAATACTTTATCATGATTTTAAAATTCCTAACAAAAAATATCAAATCTAATAAATTTTATTATTTATTATCTTATTGTTATCTAAGATATTATCAATGTACTTAAACTAAAGGGTTTATTCATTAATAACTATGAGTTCTTTATATTGACTTTAAAAAATAGTTGTAGTACTTTACAATAACATTAAGTTTCTTTGTTTAAACATCAAATAACTTGCTTACTTCCTAATTTTTACAATATTTTTAATTAGATTACTCTTTAACCCTTCCCATATTTTTTGAAATTAATATTTTAGATATTGTATTTTGTAACATTTATCAAATATTTGAAATCTCTATAAGCCCTCTAAATCTCTCATCATTTGCCTATGAAATTCTTATAAATCTCATACTCTCAATTAGATAATTAGGTCACAATTAATAATCTTCCTTTCGATATTTAAATGGTTGAAACTGTTCAATATTCAATACTATTCATCTATAATTAAAAAATGTTCTTAAATTATATTATTCAATTTGAAATCTTAATTAATGTCAATTAGAAAATAAAGCATTTGTAATTTTATATAACTTTAATTATTAAATGGAAGATTAAAATACTAAAAAAGACTTTCATAATCGTAATTTAGTAATAATTCATTTTAATGTTAGGATATAATTGCATAATTGAGAGAAAAAAAAATGAGAGAATAAGAAGAGAAAGAAATTTCATAAAAGAGAAAATAAGATTTGGTAGTTAAATTGAAATCTCGATATGTAAAAGAAGAACAGAAAGAAATTAAATAATAGGTTTCTTTGCCAAGTATCAATACTCCAGAATCAAGCAAGAACAGATAATCAAGTTTGAAGAAAGAAGATTTAATGATGGAATAAAAATAAAGAATTTAAGAGAAACAAAGATAGTAATTATACTAAATTTATACAAGATATTTGGAATCTATAAAGACAAGATAATTATAAGAAAAATAAAAGAAAGAAGAGATGATATAAAGATAAGAGATTATTAAATAAAGTGTAAAATAGAAAGTGTTAAATTAATTATCTGAAGCAGCATAATTTGTTACTAAGGATGATTTATTAGAATAGGATAGTGGATCAGATGATTAGGATGCTTAGAAAGTGAAATTGAAGAAATATCCATTCATAACAGACTT
Organism: Paramecium biaurelia; assembly: GCA_000733385.1. Classification (NCBI taxonomy): domain Eukaryota; phylum Ciliophora; class Oligohymenophorea; order Peniculida; family Parameciidae; genus Paramecium; species Paramecium biaurelia. The sequence continues at coordinate 102,593 of JPFL01000194.1, read as the reverse complement.
GAAATAGTGGAAGAAAAAGTAACGTATAGATGATGCAGTCAAAGTATTCATTATGGTTGGTGGTTATGGAGATATAGCAAAAGCATTAATATAAAGAGGTTGGGTTAAGAATCCTGATAGTGGAAGTTCATGTTTTGATTTCAAATTCACATTACACAATTCAGAAATTGACTATAATAATTTATAAGACTTTTAGATTGTTAATCATTTTGCTAAGATTATATGTTTAACTACTAAAGTTGGATTATGTAAGTCTTTAAATAATTTAATTTGGTTTAACAATGTAGATAAAAATACATTTTACCCTAGAGCATTTGATTTATCTGATGAAGAAGATTTTGAAAATTTTAGAGAAGAATTCAAGTTGTCTAAAGTATTACTATCATATATCTAGGCTGAAGCAATCTTGAAAATGTATCTGCATTTATTCAAAAAGAAGGATGCTAATTTGATTGAAAAAATCAAACCATAAGCTACTGTAGCATTATCAGTCTGTAGGAAAATGTTATAAGATATTAATGAACTTATTGATTAATAGAAATAAATTGCCGTCATTACATAGAAGGAATGGGATATACTTTCTAAAGATGATTTAAATGTTTAAGCATTGGCTTAAAAAAAACATTAAGCTTGGTTGACTAAAATTGGAGAAGTTAAACCTTTGAAAAAGAAGAAGAAAAGCAAATTAGAAAAAGAATAGGAAGATTCTATTGAAGATGTCGATGAATTTACATAATAAATTATTGATATTCTGTAAATTATTCATCTTATACAAGATAATAATTTAAAAATAGATTTCCTTAATACTATTTAAATGGAGTTGAGAATATATGGATTGTTAAACCTGCTGGATTATCTAGAGGAAGAGGAATCTAATGTTATAAAAATCTAGTTGAAATTGAAGATCATGTTGCATCTAAAGGAGCATAATGGATTATTTAGAAATATATAGAAAAACCAATAATTGTACTTGGTAAGAAAATGGATATTAGATAATGGGTTTTAATTACTGATTGGAATCCTTTGACTGTTTGGATTTATGATGAAGCATATCTCCGTTTTACTGCTGAAGAATATGATCCTAAAGATTTAGAGAATAAAATGTCACATTTGACAAATAATTCTATTTAAAAAAAAGGAGAAAACTTTTATAAGTCTGATATTGAAGGAAATATGTGGAATTAGGAGCAATTTAGTGATTATTTAATGGTAAAATCTATTGAACTTACAATTTTAGAAAACTCATTAAGTAAATTTCATGGAAATCATTAGACCTTAAATTGAATAGGCAATTATATGGTCATTACAAAGTGTTTAAGATTAAGTAGAATAAAGAAAGAATTCTCATGAAATTTTGGGATATGATTTTATGATTGATGATAAATTTCATGTTTGGTTAATAGAAATTAATAGTAGTCCAGATTTTTCATATTCAACTGTATATAATTTGATATTATAATTAGCATATTACTGAAAAGTTAGTTAAAGAAGTATCTGAAGATTTAATTAAAGTAGTGATTGATAAAGTAAATGATAAGAAATGTGATACTGGAAAATTCAAAAGAATCTACAAAGCCAAATCTGTTTTAGAAAAGCCTGCATCTGTTGGATTAAATTTATGTTTGGAGGGAAAAAAAATGAAGAAAGTGAAAGGTTGATATTTAATTAATTAATATTATATATTATGGGAGATTAAGATGAAACTTAAAATAATTAATTACTTCATTCTTTGGTTAACCAAAGTAGAATTAATGAAAGCATAAACTATATAAATCTATTTGATTTAATGAGTAAATATAACCCAGGACCTCCAATTAAAAAAACTATAATTAATGATCATGATTTTATAGATGAATTAGAATAATTCTTATATCAATTAGATTAACCTAAAAGACTTAAGTTTTATGAAGAATCCATGATTCTTTTAGATGAAAATGATAACCATTCAATTTTAGATTTTACAAATTTAAACATTAATAACAACAAATAAGATTCCAAATATAAGAAACAATAGGATACTTGGCTTGACAAACTACCTCTCGAACATGAATTTGATGATTTTGAGGAACTTGAAAAAATACTATCTTAATGAACATAAATATAAAATTTTATATATAAAAATAATAGTTGTTAAAAATTTGTTGTATGCAGTTCATACATGATTATGCTATAATAGGAGAAGAAGAGAACGAACCAAAATTGACTAATGTATTACCATTAAATTAACATTTCTAAAACTTTTCGAATCTCTTGTAAGCTTAAAAAGAAAGATAAAAATCCAAAATACTCATTCCTTTAGATTTGAATGTGATTAATTAAGCTCAAAATGGATTCAAGTCATCTGCTCGCTCAAGTCCTCGAAATTATTTTACAAATAAATAGGTTCCTAGTGTTGATAAGATAATGTAGAAAATGGCAATTAAACATGTTTCACATCATCAGGTTCCAACTAAAAAAGAGGAATTCTATGAAAGATAAATAAGATGGTTAAACTAAATATAACAGACAAATAAAGTCAAAAATCAACATAAAATAAACTAAGAAATTTAGAATTGTCCATTCAAACCTTACACTAGTCCTTAACAGAACATTAACAAAGAAAAATTAAAAGAAAATTCAAAAAGTATATTGAGTTCACCACAATTTAAAAAACCAAATAAAAGAAATGATTCCTATACTAAAATTCATTTAGCAAAGAAATAGAGTGTAGGTTGAGTATGAATTTATGAATTATTTTTATATTAACTTTATAAATTATGTATTATTAAATAATATTAAACAAATCTTGTATTTTATTTGGAAAACAAGAATTTCAATATCTCCCTTCTTTTTTATTAATAACTGTCTTTTAAAAAGCAAAGTATTATACTTTAATACTATATTCTCTATATATTTTAAAAATATAAAGTTTTACATAAATCCAAAACTAATTATTATAGAATAGAGTTTACATAATTTATTAGACATAATGAACATTCATATCAAAACAAAGAATTTTAAATTTATACATAAATTAAATAAAATAAACTATAAATTATTAAACAGTCTAAGTAAGAGTAATAATAAAAATATATCAAATTTAGTTAAATATTACTCAAGATTATATGTGAAATCATAATTCATTTCCAATAGTTACCCAATTATTTCTAAGGTTGTTTCTTCTACCAAATATTTCTAAGCAATGGCCTCCTGGAACCATAGCATTAATAATTTCATAGATTTCTTCAGGTTTTTGAGATTAGCCTCTTCTTTCACTCCATATAACATCACTCTTTAAATAATAATTTAATTTGTTATTTCCCTAGAATATATACATTAATTTACTTTATAACCAATAAGACAATTCTCTTTAGCATGTTACAAGTAGAAGCCATGTCCTTTGGCAATTTTACCATTAACAGTTTTCTTGACCCAGATTAATTCATCAACTAATTGATAACCCCATTATTTAATCATTTTGGCAGCAATACGATATTTGGCATTGATTGTCCATATAAAGAGAAAACCTTCCTTTTGTAATAAAGGAATAGGTAATTCCATTAATTAATCATCTTTTAGGGATTAGTATGCAATGGCCACTCCTCTAGATGGTTAAGATGTTGATAATTACCAAGGTGGATCCATCATAATGGCTTGATTGTATAATAGGAAATAATACCATCAAATAATTTACCAGCTATCTTTTGTTATGAAGCTATTAGGGATTTAAAATTAAATGTTAAGACATCAGCATTTATGGGTATAGAATTCTCAGGTACAGAACTAGTCAATATTGGTAATTCATTTTATCTATTTTTTTATAGAAATGTATTGAATACTCTTTAAACCATTCTAATTTTTAAGATTCAATACTAGCTTCTACTTTGGATAACAGTTTTAGCAATCCTTACTTATTTTTTGGTAATTTGTCATATTCAATTGTTTCGTTGATATCCAAATCACTATTCTTTCTCTCCTTGTTTAATTGTTTTTTCAGTCCAAAATCTATATCATTGTTGTCATCTCCTCCTGCTTCACTCCCAAAATCCAAATAATTTCTTCGAGTATACTATCTTAAATTATATGTCCCATTTTAGGATTCCTTTATACTTATTCCAGATAATTCTTCGGTGTTTGTTGAGTTCTGTTTTTTCGTTGATATCACCTTCTATTACTTCTTTGTTTTCTATTATTTTTAATCATGATTGGCATTGATGACTTTATCCAATGATATTACTTGCTTTCCATTACAATTTAAATTATCTTCAGCAGTAGATTTTGTCTATTAGCTACGTCTTCCTAACATTCACAAATTAAGATTTAATATTATTATTATATTTGTTCCAATCTCACTCTTTTACCAATTTAAGTTGGCGCCTTTTTAATACAATATAATGTTACAATTTCTACTTGACTTATATGATATAAATTTATGATTTATTGGTTCTTACAACCATCCTTTTCAAATTATATAACGAATAACAACACAGACAATCTTAATTAAATTATATAAAACTATAATCATCATTGAAATTAATCTGTATTTCAAATACTAGATATCTTCAACTCATTTCTTTTAACTGCTTTTTTAATTCCATATTCATCTTTACTACTTTATTAAACAATGAAATTTTCAAAAAATGATATTTCTCTTTGTAAAGCATCTATCTATAGAATGATAAATTTAATCTTAATTGTTAAGAAAGTCAGATCGATAATTGTATATAAATAAATAGCAATTAAATAATAAATAAATAAATAAAAATTATTGAAATCTCTTCATTTATAGAATAATATATAGATTTCTTATTAAAAAATACATGATTAAAGAATAAGCATTATAAATATATATTGATATTATAAAACCTTGTCTTCACTTGGTCAAATCATTTCTCTTATTAAGAATTGCTTATCTCATTTTTGTCACATCTTTTTCTCCTGGGTGCTCACCATCCTTTAATGCTATATTGGATGCAATTTAATCCCATGAATTTTTCTTATATTAGAATCACTATCTTACATACTAACTATGACTCTTTTTATTTTCAAACCAAATCTCTTATTTCTATTTATTCAACACATTTCTTTATTTTATATCTGATTCTTATTAACTATTTCGTGTAATTTTCAAATTTACCTTTTGAATTATTGCAAATATTCTTGACCTTTTTATTTTTTTTATTATTTCAATATCCTTTCCTCTTAATCCTTCTCTCGTATCTAAGCAAGTCTTTCCTCTTCAATTATTTTCAATTTATCCTTTCTAATTTATTATTCTGGACTCTATTTTTGAATCAAACAAGTACCACATAGACAACTGATTGCTAGGATTGAATAGGTGCTTCACTCTAAAAAGCACTAAATACATCATACTATCATATGACATATCTCATACTTAAGCTTATTAAAATTGGCCTTATTCATTCTATGGGGCATCAGAAGGAACAACTTAAGTTGTTACATCTTCAAAAAAATCATCCATTATTTAACTTAATTATATTTCACTACAAATAGTTTACTTTACAGGATAAATAAATATACTTAAATAGATATAATCTGAATTCAATCAAAAAACAAATCATAAATCCTAAACAAGTTTTTACATATTGTTTGTCCTCACTTTTTTTGATTTCACTATAAGTATTATTATATATAGATCTGGAATGATATTTATTTCATCAAAATATCTATCATATCAATTATTATATTTTGCTTCAAATTCTAAATTCAAGGATGTAACCATTCAATATTATTTCAAATAATCACAACAGTTTCTTCATTGCTTATGGTATTTTGAGATAACATTAATTTTTTGTATTAAAACATCCAAATATTCAAAAAATAACAAAATTTTTAGAACTTAAAAAGAATTGTTATCAATTTTATAAAACTTTTGATTCTTAAGAGAATAAATTAATGTACTTAGTTTTTAGTAATTTCAAAAATGGTTCTTAAACAGTTATATTTTGTTAATAATACCTAATGAAATCTTTAAAATATATCATTTTGTGGCGGATATATGATATTACCCTTTCTTATTGATTTATAAAGGAAAGAAAAATAATGAAATGCAATAACATTTATTAAGTTGAATATAGACTTGATTAAATAATCAAAAGACAACCAATCTTTGAATTCTTAAGAAATCATTGACTGTATTCTATAGATATATTTAATACAAACATTATATTCTTTCTAATATTATTAATAACAGAATTTTAAATTATGCACAAGCAGTATAATTTTGCTGGAGTTGATCTCTTATAAGAGTAAATGTCTAATATATATTTATTAGATTTCCTGAACAACAATCTTATTTTGAATAAACTTAAGGATATCAAAATGATTTTGAATCATCAAGACAACCTGTTATTCCAGAAGTCTACTAACCTACAAATTTGGGAAAAGACTTATTCCTTACACTTTAAGTAGATTAATTTTTCTAACTTATTAGAATGAATATCGGAACACCAGAAAGGTAACAACTTATTCAGATAAAGCATTGTTTGATTTATGGAAGGTGGCTGCAAGATCTTAAGCAGGTAAACCACCTCCTAAGAAACCAGGAAAAGAACCTGAAAATGTATAATTATCAATTTATTGTATATTAGGAGATAATGAAGAAGTAATTAGAACATAAAAGAAATTTACATTTTTATGCTTAAGCTAATGAAAAGGATGTTCAATATACATTAAAATAGTATGGTGATGCTGAAGAATAAAATGCAAATATAAGCAAATTTATAGAAGAGAGACAATCTTAATTATAACAATAAAAAAAAAACTAAGAGAAGAAAAATAAGAAAATGAGTAAAGAAGTTTTGGATAGATTATTTCCTAAACCTTTAATATAATAAGAAGATGACTTAAAAACAAAGGAAAAGAAATAAAGAGAATAATTTGTTGAAGCTGTCATTTAACATTACAAAGCAAAAAATCCTGATCATAAAAATTTTAGATATCCAGATAGATTACGATAATATTGGAGTGAAATTTAACATAATAAACCGTAAGGTAAAGGGGAAGATTTTGATTTGTATTTTTAAGATTCTATGGAAATGATAAATGATTAGTTTTATAAATTTAAAGGATTTTATACTGATAATGCGGATGATATTATTAAAATATGGAGATCAACTCTTTAAAATTCTAAATAAGAGATTGTTACATATGAAAGTGAAGATAATTTAAAAACTTTATTGACACAGTATTTATAAATGAAAAAAGATTAAGAAGATGTCAATTTAGGTTTACGTAAAATTGAAATGGAAAAGAGTATGAAAAAAAAGAAAACTGAAATTAATTATTAAAGAGTAACTGAAATAGCAAAACCAAAAGATAGATTAAAAGTAGGCAAAACATTATTGGATTTAAAGAAAATGTATCCAAATGATAAAATCTTGAGGAAAATGCTATTGTAGGAGTTTCGTGATACAAAAGTAGCAAAATATCCTTTAGAATATGATGTAGTTGATAGTGATGAAGACAACAAACAAAAAATGAGGCATCTCTCTTAAAAAGGAGGATGTGTTATAACCTTAGAAGAAATGGAAGTACCTACTAAAATGAAAATTGAAGAAATAGCTGATTTATTTGAAAAACATATGGAGTTATATTATTCAGAAAAATAATAGTCTTTAAGAAAAGAAGATTAAGAAAAAAAAAAGAAAAGATAGGCTGAGTTCAAACTTAATAAATATATTGAATAAATGGCTAAGAAGTATTTAGAATTAAGAAGAAAGAGATTTGAAGAAAAAGTACCTACAATTAATGAATATTTATCCACTATGTATAAATAAATGTTGATTTCACATAAAGAAGCAACAAAAGAAAACTTTCCACATTTAAAATATGGTGAAAGTAAAAAATTAAGAAAGAAATCATTTCCTAGTTCATTCAAAAGGTATTTCTTTGGAATGATGAAATCTTATGTTAGAAGAAAATATGAATATATTAAAGATGAAACTAATAGAATAGGTTTTTGGGTACCAACTAATGGAAAGAGTATGTGTGTAGTTCATAAAGATTCATTGTGTCCACCTGGATGTACAAAATAGACATTAAATCAAAGAGTTATAGGTTAAAGTCGATTAGTAAAAGAAACATAACTTTATGCTGATAGACCAAAAACATCAGTTTGGGATTCTGATAGTTATTAATCTGAGAGATGTAACATTATGATGACCTTCTCTGATGCAAAAGAATGTACATTCTAACCTGCAGTCTGTTATAGAATGCCAGATAAATTGAAACGAGTAATCTTATAAACACATAATTGGGCTTAAAATAATGTAGGTAAAAGTGGATCATTGAAACATTTCTTATCATAATTTGGAGATAATTTCAAGAAAGTACCTACTATATATAGATTTGGTATTTTTAAGAGATCTTAAGTACTTTATAGAAAAGGAGATTATAGAAAATCTTATTAATTATTGGCCCTTAGTTTTAATATAAGAGATCTTAAATTAATATTTAGAGATCCTGAAGTCAAAATGAAATAACCAAAGCCCCATCCAATATTTAATGCCTAAAATATGGGTTTAGACGAAGATGAACTAAAGAAAGTACCACATGAAAATTTATAATTGATGGAACCTGATTATTAGAATAAACCTGAATATAAGTTCTTATTAGAAGTTTATCTTTTTATTAAACAATTAGAATCATATGAAGACTAATTGTGTTAATCATAAAATAATCTGAAAAAGATGTTAAAATAGGATTCTCACTATTATACTTCACTATAAGCTTTAAGTAAATCTTAATCTTATGATCTACGTAAATTAACTGTTAAAGATTAAATGTGTCCATTAGGATAGAATTGCCCTTCAATTCAAACAAGGTGGCCTAACTCAAATGTATCAGGTGTAACACCTATTGGAGCAGAATGTATGTTTGCCCATCATCTTTATGAATTGAGATTCAGATAAGAATTAAGAGCAAGAAAAACTGCATTGAGAGGAACTCTAAAAGCAGTAACTGAAAGACTAGGAGGTAATTTAAATATTAAGGCATGGAATCCTGCAGGAAATACTATGAAACTATGTATTGGTTGTTCTGAAAAAGCTTTATGTTCAGAATGTGCCATGAAAAAAAAGAATATTGCAAGTTTAGACATTTTAAGAAAAAAAGCAAAAAAAGCCTATTTGAAAATAAAGGAGAGACCTAAATTTAAAGAAAGAAGAAAAATGGAAGAAAAAGAAGCCAAGAATTATAATATTAAGTTAAGTTGTTTAAGTAGGGCTAATGCTTTATATAATAAAGAAAGATTTTCAGAAGCATTTGAAGTTATATTAAAAGCAATTGAAATTGTTAAATAAGAGATTGAAGAATAAGAAAAAGAATTTGAAACTAGTTAATTGAATCTAAAGAAATAATTACAAATTGATCCAGACACTGATGTGACAATTAAATAAGTTTATGAATCTACTGTAAAATTGAATCCTGATGATAAGCAAGAAGCATAAAAGTTATATATGTATGCTAAATAGACTCATCTGGATGCTGATCCTGAACCTGATACAAGATAATTTATTAATAGATAAATTGAACTTCTTTACAAGAAAATAGAAACAAAATTATAAGATAATTTGAATGATATATAATTGATGAAATAGAAAATTAATAAGATTGAAGATAAGGAAGATTAAAAGGCTAAGAGTAAAACCAAGGATTTATCAATGAAGATGTGCCCAGAATTTGTTAAAGAAGGTAGATGTAAAAAAGGACAAAAAGATTGTTAATACTCTCATAATTATCTTCTTTTAGATTTAGAGCCAACTGACAGCAAACTAAAAAGTCTTTAAGAATCTATAAAAATGAAGGAAGTTTCACTAAGAGAATCTAAACCACCCATTCCTTGGGTGTAATCAGGAATGAAAGATGCAGAAGAATGTAATATTGATTATAACTCATTTTAGACAATAACACAGCTGCTTATGATAAAGAATTAGAAAGAAAAAGAATTTTAAGATCAAAAAGCAAACAATCAAAATAATCAAAATCATAACCTAAGGATTTGTATTCGTAAGATTTTGAAGATATCAAAACACCAGTTTATGAAAGAAAAAAGAAATAAAACTTTTGATAGCTATAAATAAGTTATCAACTATTGTCATCATAGCTTTTATCTTGATTTCAAAATAAATCTTGGTATTTGAACATCCTTTTTTCTTTATTTCTTCTATTAAGTTAGACCAGTTCTTTCAATTAGATTTATAGTTTAGAGAGATTGTACTATTTAAATTGTTGGTACATTAATTGTACGATATTCAGATACATGTCGTAGATTCCTTTGGGTTTTTAATTATTATAATAAATATTTTGGTCTGTACTGATCAGGAACAATTATTCTTTCTGACTATTTCTCTAACGATCTCCCTCTAAACTCAAAATGTTAGTTTGAATTAGATTTTGGACAAATGAGTTTAAGAAGTTAAGATCTGGGTTTTTACACAATATAGCTATTATTATGATTCAATGCATTTTCTCGCGGTTTGAATTAGCGCTGCATTTCTTTATCATAATCAATTTCATTTTAAGAATCCTCATGCAAACTTAGAAGTGTCTCTATAGCATTTTTTTCTCTCCAATTTATTTAATTAAACATATAATTACTATTAAAAGATTATTAATTATAAATATCAGATAGCTCTATATGCATAGGAAGTAATGCCACAAGTATTTCCAGGGGCAAGAGTCATAAATCCTTTTTCACCCCAAGAAGTCCCCCAAGAATTCTTTATAAACCAATTATCATTATCATCAAATCCAACAGCTAAGACAGCATGATTTACAGATTTACTACAATCTTTAAAGATCCCTCCTCCATAAAATTACCAATTGGAGGCATCAACTACTACAACTAGGGGATATTCTGACAAAAAGGATTTAAAGTTATTTGAACTAACACTTTAGGCTCCATTAGTTTTATAAGGTCCTGAATTGTATTAGCATGAAGCTGATTATTTCTAAGTATAAGGATATACTCTAGCATCATTCAATCCATGATTAGCTATATATTTCAAGGCCAGGTTTTGATAGCCCCCGTTGCATCCGAAAGACTGAGTGTCACAATCAATCAATTGTTATTCTGACAATAAAACTGAGGTGTTATTTTTAACATAAAACCAAGCTTCTGCTGCTCCTACTGCACCAAAAGCCCAGCATCCAGCACATTATCCTTAATCTTTAACTTATGTTATCTATCTCCAATCAACTGAAGTTTTAGTTTTATCATTTTTTTTAATTGAAATTTCTTACTCATCATTAATTTAGTTTTATTCAATAACTTCATCTAAAATATAATGAGTTAGATAAAGCAATGAAAATTCTTCTTCTGATAAATCACTGAATTGGTTCATTTTCATTGTATAAGTTTTATTTATTTCAGAATTGTGTTTATTTACTTTATTTAGATTAATTTAAAAATTAAAGAATCTGAAAACTTCTTGCTGTCCTGTATAAGATTTTCCATATTAAATTTTCCAACTCTAAAATTATAGATGAATATCATTTCTTTCTTAATTCAAATAAGTAAAAGCACTCAACAAGCTTATAAGTATAATCACTGCTGATTTCATTGAATTTTAATTTATTTGGATTTCATAAATTGTTTATTAATTAAATCCTAATGACATAATTTAACGCTCTCCCATGACGTAATACTATCAAAAATAAATCATTAATTATAATAAATAATATTTAATCATCAATTAAATTTCTCATCCCAATTAGGATCCTTGGCTAATTCTTTCTTATATAAATTTTTTTCTCCAAGATCCTAAAACTTATTTAATATCATACATTTTTGATTTCTCCCTATATGCTCTTATTTTACTTCTCAATTGTTACAATTTCTTTGTCCCCAATTAACCTATCCTTAGGTGGAATGTATGGAGGTTTCAATTCTTTATCCATTAATTTATCCTTTTTAATATTAAAGTATCATAAATACCCAATCCAATCCATCAAACCAAGTATTTGCTTTTAAAGCTGCATAACTTCCTCCTAAACGAATTTCTGGGGTCTTATTTAATAATTAATCAATAAATTTTTTAGCCTTCCTATCTTTGAGATGATTGGGATATGAAATTTGTTTCTTTGTAATTTCCTCATATATTTCATATGGATCTTCTGCATCCTCTGCAAAGGGAACTCCTCCACACATAAATTCATAAAGACAAATTCCAATACTCCACAAATCTACTGAATATGAATAACCTTATTGCATTACTATTATAATACCTTTTCCATTTAAAATTTCTGGAGCCATGTAGTGTGGGGTTCCTATAATAGTAAATGTTCTGCCTTTTCCTTTCAAAATTTTGGCTGTTCCCATATCGATCAAACGAATGTATCCATGATGATCTACCATCACATTCTCTGGTTTAATATCTCTGTATACAATGTGATGAGTATGCAGATATTCCATACAAAGTAACAATGAAGAAACATAAAATTATGAATCATATGTATTCAGTAATCCTATATCTCTGATCACATCAAACAATTCCAAACCCTTTATGTATTCAATTAAAAAGTAAATAAAATTGTCATCTTTCATCGATTTGTAAAATCTCATCATCAATGGAAATTGGATTTGTTCAAGAACGGTTTTCTCTTAAGTGAGATGATTTTCTAAATGTTATTCAACTATTTAATTTTTAATGATGCATTTTAATGCATACAATTTACCATCCTTTTTATTTTTACACAAATACACTGAGCCAAATTATCCTTATCCTAATTTTTTTATATGGATCATATCATCCAAGATTAAATAATCGACTTATTATTTTGAGATTTATTTCTACATGTATTTCACTTCATGATTGTTTTCATTCTTCTGAATAACTTAATCTATTTCTCCTCCTATGCATTCTAAAAATACATCAAAAGGTATTTATGCCACCTTTCCTCCCTCTTTTAAAAATATATCATAAGGAACTAATTTTTCTCTATTTTTTTTAGGCAAAAATTGATCCCCAACAATTTATCCTTTTGTAGCAATCTCTTTTTCTTTCTTAATTTTCAATATTTAATATACTTACATTGCATAGCTTCCCTTCTAAGACTATTACCAATTTATCACATTTCTGATCTGCAGTGTAGATATTTTAATTTGCCTCATAATTTACTGTCTAAATCTTAGTCACGATCTTTTCAATTTGAATTTTAGTTAATTTACACAACAATTGATTTTTTTCAAAACTCCATCTCAAAAGGTTGTTATACATAATCACCTATATCTTATCTCCCAATATTTTAGTTATTGTTTCTCTTCCAATAGCTAAACAACAAACATTTTCATCTACTGCAATCACAGATGCTCCTCTCACTGAATTTTGATAGAGAGCTTATTCTCCAAATGAATCTCCTGCTGACATCTATCTTAATTCATTGCCTCCTTTTATTATTTTAACCATTCCTGATTTTATAATGAAATAAGAACTAGCCATATCTCCTTCATTCACAATTGGTTAACCTTTCTTAAATTATTATGTAATTATTGCTCCTGCTATCATATCCTTCTAATCAATTGTCATCCATTCAAAAAATTTGATTGAATCAATAAACTTTCTATTTTCATCATATTCTTTTTAAACTAATTCTTCAACTGCTGCTCTAAAAGTTCCTCTGTCAATACACCAAAAAAAACATTCTATATTATAATTTAATCATTTACCATCCTTAGTCTTAACTGAAGCAGAGCGAGGAGCACCATATAATAATGCTAATTCTCCAAAACCTTCTCCAGTAGAGAGTTACTTTTTTACTTCTCCATTTATAATTATTTCGCATACACCTTGATCAATAATAAAATATGCACTAGCTTGGTCATTTTGCTAAAAAACAAATTCATTTCCAGCTACTCTGCAATAAAACATTTTCATTACAATGTCTTCTCTTGGCTCATAATTAAATATTTACTTATGCTAATCACTAATATGAGCAAAGAAATAATGTTAACTAAGAGCATTCAAAATAACCTAATAATCGTGAGGCTTTTTGTCCTTCTCTATTTTTTCTACATTCTCTAAAAATTCATCCTTTTATAATATCCCATTTACGAACTTCTTATTCTTTTTTTCATTTCTTTATTTGATGTGCTAATATATAGAGATAAAAAGCACATACATCATCCTAACCTTAAATAACATCTGATGCATGTTTAGAATCTTATTTCAACATCGTGCCTCCATTCTTTACTTGCTCAGTAATAGTATCTTCTTTTATTTTTTACTTCTATTTAAATAAGTTCAAAGCTTCCTTTCCAGGGCTTTGATCCTCAGACTAGATTTCTTTTTTTGGTTTTGATACAAAACAATTTCCCATTTATAATTTAAAATATATATAAAATAAATCTCATAAATTCTATAAGTTTAGGTAAAAAATCTCAGTAAGAGTTCCATGAGAAAAGTTGATGTATATACTATTTCTATAATATTATTCAGTATTAATCCTTGTTGAATTAAAATTTAACTTTGATATATTATTTTAATATGTCAACAGATTTTTCAGTTGAAGACAAATTGGGATTGTTAGAAAATACAATAGACTATTTTTGGACATAATTTGCAGGGTATTTGCTAATAGTATGATTAGAATTGTGGTTTTGTTGATGTAACTTGGATTCGCATTTTTAGAAGGTGGATGCGTGAGATATAAAAATATGTAATCAATTATGATAAAAGTATATCTAAATACATGTATTGCTGTCATCTGCTGGTGGCTTGTAAATTGAAAATTGATATTTTAGGTTGGTTACGGAATTTGTATGGGTTCTGGAAAATTTGCTGGGACAGACTTCTATGCTGGAAGTAATTTTGCTGGAACTAAGCATTACTCTCATTGGGGTACAATATTAATTATTATCTATAAGTTTTATAAACATCAGTTGGAGCTGCTGCAAATAGTATTGTATCTGGAGGAGCAGTTGAAAGAATGTCTATTATTGGTTATTGTTTTTTGAGTGTAGCTTTCTCTTCTTTCATTTACCCTATTTGTGCTCATTGGACTTGGGGAGGGGGTTGGCTTCAAGATATAGGTTATATTGATTTGGCAGGCAGTGGTACAATTCATTTTATGTCTGCACTGGGAGCACTTGTATTGACAGTGATGTTAGGAGCAAGGAAGAATAGATGGAATGAGAAATATGCAAATGAGTTTAATCCAAGCAATACAACATATATATGTTTATCCACTCTTTCACTTTACACCTGTTGGATATTCTTCAATGCTGGAAGTACAACTGCTTTGTCAGGCACAATGGCTTATGCAGCCGGAAGAGCTACAACAAATACAATCATAGCAGGAGCTTCAGGAGGATTAACATTAATGGTTTTACACTACTATAAAAATAGAAATGAAAAGAGTAAGTTCAGTTTAGTAATGATATGCAATGGAAATTTAGCAGGACTAGTTGCAGTGACAGGGTCTTGCGATGGAATTGAATTATGGGCTGCCTTTGTAATTGGAATTTTGGGAGGATTAACATATTGGGGATTTGGAATCTTAATGCATAAGTTCAAAGTAGATGATCCAGTTGATGCATTTCCAATACATGGAGGGTGTGGTCTAATTGGTGCTCAATTTCCAGGATGGTTTAATACAGAAAAAGGAATTTTTTATGGACATGGTGCTAAATAATGGGGTATTCAACTGTTAGGCACTGTGGTTTGGTTAGGGTGGTCTGTCGTATTGCATGCAATTGTGATATTTGTCTTAAAGATTTTGGGATTGTTGAATGTTACTCCAGAAGTGGAAGAAAAAGGTTTGGATTATGCACAATGTGGTGGAGGAGGATTTGATTATTAGTTGTTACCACCTATCTTAAGTACCAGTGGTTATGAAAATGTAAAGTCTGCGATTAATTAAAAATAAGATAATGTCCCTCAATTTGGATAAGAAAATGATTAATAACAAGTTCTTTGAAATCATTCAAAAGTTGTTATTCATATAATCATTAAATTAATAATTTCCTTATTCTGCATAATCCCTTTAGTATTATTGATTTCTGCAATAGCTTTGCAGAAATCTCAAATACATTTTTAATTAAATAAACTCAAATGAATTCTGACATTGACCCTGTCTATACCAGATTATATCACAAATACTCAATGAAGTACAGAAGGATCATAGATAAGTACAATTCTATTCATAGATATATAGATGGATTATGCATCCTGGAAAAAGATGGACCTTTTGTGCCTTATCACTATTTTTCTATTTTAGCAGACTTGTTGAAACATAAAGTTATTTTGTTGTATCCTATATGCTCGGAATTTAAATAATTTAATCTTTGTTGAGATACTTTACACCACTAGGGCTTCCTGATATTGAAGATGAAGACGAAGATGTCAATAGTAATTCTTTCAAATATCCCATTAAGTATAACTTCCATAGCATAACGATGACCGACCTTTGATTAGATCTATGCCTGAAATTTAATTGTGGGAATAAATTGTCTTTGCGATATTCCTATCAAATTTTGCCACATACTTTCAAATATTTGATCTTCCTGTATATTGGCCTTTCTTGTTTAGCTATTTCATTTTAGTTATGATCATAACCTTTAAAAAATATCTTAAGCACATGCAGAAATATGGATATAGTTGGGGAGATTTCTCAAAGAGATGATTGTAATTAATTTTAATAAACAACATTCAAATATAATTATTATTATTACTAAACCTAATTACAGTTATTATTCATGCTATTCTTTAGTAAAATTTCCAATCAATTTCTTATAAGTTTATTCAATTCTTTCTCTTTCAAGTAAAAAGAACGATTCTTATTAATCAAAAGAGCAATAATGTTCTTCTAAAGGCTATATAATATTTTTTATATATTTTACTCATTTAAATCAATAATAGATTTAGTTTGAGTCAATAAAATAGGCTTATTTTATTGACTCAATATAAAATTTATATTATACATATACATTTTTTTGAATAAGAATTGCCAATATATTGCTCAGAAAATTTCAAACAATAAATTGTTATTTGAAATTATTTTTGTTTTCAAATTTTCATTAACCATAAGTTTTAGTATTTATAGCTCATTCAAATTGTGATAAGATTAACTGGTTTTATAATTAGAAAATGGAACAAAGAAAAATTAATATAAATCAAATTTAGTTCACATATACCTAATCCAAAAAATGACTTTTCATAACCACAGCGCCATCTCTTTGGCCCCATACCATATTACTTATTGTCTCTAGGAAAATTTTAAATTTCTGATATTATCGAAAATAAAATAAATATTGTTCTACATTGATATCTTCTGTTAAAATTAATAATTTCTAATCTAAATTATTTATTTAAAAGCATTATTCCAGATGCACATATTTTGGATGGCTATATCGGTAGGAGGAATGAAATTTTTTATCTGCATACAATATTCTTCTTGAAATATTTTTCAACTATCTTTTTTTGTCAATCGTATCTCATACATCTTTCCTAATATTTTTCTATGAAGTTTCCTTGATAGTAATTTCTTTTTTTATTTTATTTTGATGCAGTTGTTATACTTATAGTTTACTTAAATAGGTTTGAGAATATTTTAAAATGGCAAAAATTATTTTAATTAGGAAATTCTAAGAGTTTAATAAATACGTTTGTATTTTTTAACTTCTGTATGATTCTTTCAATTGTTCAATTTCATTTTGTAAGAAGAAAAAGAGAAAAAAATTCCAAAATCCCTGAATAATCTATTAAAAATTTAGAAGAATGAAAAAATAGTTGAATAATTTACATTCGAATGAAATCCTATAAAAATGACAAAAAACTTCGATCCTTTTTGATTGTGATCAGAATCCAACACAGGAACTACTGAGCTCAGTATTTATTTAAAAGATTTCTTATTAGATTCAGTATAAGCAATATTTCATCAATCTTTCTTAAGAAAATTGAAGTATAAAATATTCTCGACAAGTAATAATTCCTAGCCCTTATAAAGTTTTCAAACAAAAATTAATTGATTGATTCTTTTTAATCATAGTTAATTTATACAAAAATATGTAAAATGATTCCATTTAATTTCATTATTTAATGAAAATGAACCTAAATTTCAACTTGTATATTAGACAAGTATGTATTTTCTTTACTAATATAATTAAATAAAATCAATATGACTAATTAAATAAGTATATCAGCCTATGATGATTGCGTTTTCATAGAATAGCAGAATCAAAAATTAAATAAATGATATTATTAAATTAGTAAGTCATGAAAGTAATTGATCAAATAATTATTTATCAACAACTTTAATTTTACTTCCTTATTTTCTATTTTAAGCTGTCTAAGGTATTTTTTATATGTTTTGTTGTTTCTAAGGTTACTTTAAATTAGTATAGGACTATGAGATCTTTAATTCATTAATTTAATTGGTAGATTCTGCTATATTTGGTGTATTTTTAGGTTCCTTCTGTTCTACAATATCAGAATTTAACTTTTAGAGCATTTGCTATTTCATTGAATTTGTTGGTTTGAAACCTTCATTTTTAAGGGCTTCAAATTATTTTTTGGTCATTCTCTATCCATCACCCCAGTTTTAGATGTCTTATTGTCTTACAACTTCTAAATTTGAATCTTAATAAATCAATTTAACTCCCTGATTTGGAGTGAAACCATCAAATGGTTTCAAAACAGAAGCCTCAAAGATTTAAGGAGGATTAGTTTTAGCCTTTGATTAGCGTAGTTATTCTTTTTTCACTTTTTCATTTTCTATAACTGCTTATTGAAGAGGTTTTTGTGGTTAAAATACTGTATCAACTTAAGTAATTTTGCTTAGTTTATTGTATAATATATACTGAATTTCGGGTGCTCTTTAATTATTTTTTACCTATGCAAAATCTTTAGCCAACATAAAGGTTCCATCATAATCATAGGCTAGTTATAATCCTTTGTGTTTAGGCAGGATATCTTTAACAATTTGCTATCTTAATTATTCAGCCTATTTTTATTGTTTCGTTACCTTTTTATTATGATCATAAATAGCAGCTTACTGTTATTTTAATTTTTGTTGCACTTCTTTTTACTATCTCAATCTATCTATAATTTGGATAATTTAAAATACCTATTTCTTCTTCAAATGGATCATCATCATCATTCAAGTTTAATCTTATTGGTACCTATATAAGTAGTAATGATTTTTACATAGCTTTATTGCCAATTCGTTGTCATTTAATATTCGATTTTATAATTCAGATTGAAATATATAAAATAGATATTCGATATCAGAAAATTATGAAGATGAAGGAGAGATCTATGAAAAGAGTATTCTATCAACAAGGCAACAGTGTAACACTCATCTGTAAAATTCTAAAATTTAATGAAAGATAGCATTTTAATTTAATATTAAGTCCTTCTAAAATCAATCAGGAGTTGTGGAAAGAATAATAAATTTTATTTTTATTTTCTTTTCATATCATAATATTTGGAACTTCGGATGGCAAATTGGAAATGGTGAATTTAAATGAATCATAAATTTAAATCAAGGCTTGTAATATTTGGAAGCTTTTGAACTAAAATTCATAAAATTTAAATAATCGAAAACAGAAATCTCATGTAAAAGATTAAGGACTTTATTGCAAAATTATTTAATACCTTTATGAATTAAGATATACCTATGTTCATAGCCTACCCTCATTTTGGCTTTTTATAAAGAAACTCTGGTTTCATGTAAGTTTGATTTAAAAGATAATATAATATATTCTGTAATAATAGAACTTTTACGAATAGCAATACAATAATGTGTTATTAATAGTTGAATTTGGAAATGGGGTAGTTTTGATCACTCCAAATGGTTCATCAGTATACTTTCCGTCTGCTTGATCAATTATCCTATTAATCTTTTGTCTTTATCTTTTAGACCTTATGGCAACGGTTAAATTTAGTATATCATATTTGAAATATAACAATCAGAAAACCTTTTTGAGAAGTATTATTATTAGTTATATTTAAGTTGCTCAAACCGAATCAGGTATTGAATATATTAAATTTAAGAAAATTAGGATTGAATAAGTTATTTATAGATCCAAAACAAATAAAATCTAATTTTTGAAGAATATAAATAGTATCAACATAACCAAACATGATTTAATACCCAATCTATTGATTTTCTGTTCTTTTTATCTGTCAGTAATCCTTTCATTAAATCTTTTGCATCTCCTGACAAATGATCTGGAAATTACAATGCAAACCCTTCTTGAATTTAAAAAGGAGTCTTACCTGTTGTTAATTCAAAAATTAAGACCCCTAATGACCATAAATCTATTGAATTGTCATAGGATTAGCCATAGACCATTTCTGGAGGTAAATAGTCTATTGTTCCACAGAGAGTATCTCTTTCTTTTTTATCTTGTATTGACCAACCAAAATCACTTATTTTGAGTTATCCATCACACCATAATATGTTTTCTGGTTTTAAATCTCTGTGAATTATGGATTGCTTTTGCATTTATTATATTGCTAAAGCAACTTGTTTTATGATATTTGAGGCTGCAGGTTCTGAATATCTTTTATTATTTTATCTCATTAATGATTAAAATAAGGTTCCACCATTTGCATATTCCATAACTAAACAATAATTAGTTGAAGTTTCAAAAAATTCGATTAACTGAAGTATATTTGGATGCCTTAGCATTTATTAAATATTCACTTCTCTTTACAACTATTAATTCATTTAATTCTTCTTTAATTGCTATTTGTCAATCATCTTTATTGCATAGACTTTCTTTGTTGAGTTCAAAATACATTTGTATACTTTACCAAATTTCCCAGATCCAATCTAGTCTTGTATAGTAAAATACTCAATTCTATTTTTAGGCACACTTGAACTAGCATTTTTATTATAATTGTTTTGATTTAGTATTTTTGTGCAACTATTTTAAGTTTTGATTCTGTTTTATAATTACCAATTCTGATTTGGATTTGGACTGCTTGTTTTTTTGACTGGTTTATTATTGCAATTTTATGTGATCTACTTTAGTATGTCAACAAATTAATTTTAGGTTGATGAGAAGCATCGATTTGGACTTCCAGTAACATTAGCAGAATTTTATCGTTTCATTTTATTAAAAGCAAATGAGATTATTTAAATACTCCTATTTGTTATTTTAGAGTTAATTAAAATATAAGTATATTGTCTGTATTCTAGATGATCAAACAAACCATTCTAATTTCTTCATATCAGTAATAATCAAATAAATACTTCTATGTTAAATATTTTTTAATTGCTTGAGATTATTTTTTAGAATATATCTATACTATAATATATAATTATTTAGAAAATTTAAATTGAAATATTAAGATTATTTTAACGAGTGTAAATCAAAAAGAGATTCAGATTAGATCAAATTTGATTAATGATATGGATTTTATACATATTTGGATATGAAACATTTTTATTCAAACAATTAGACTTAGAATCAAGCCAAAGATTAATGACAATAAATAGCCTTGACTAACTTATTATGATCCTGACTCGTTTAAGGTTATCGAGAACTCTGCAACATCATTCTTATGATCCTCCATCAATAGAGATGAAGAACTTGCATAACTCCAAGTATAAGAGGATCCTTTGGCAAAAACTGCATCCTTTGAATCTCCTGTATTCAATTTTCTTGAAATTCTAACTTTTACTGATGTATCTGTTATGCTTGAAGAAATCAATGTAACATCAGATTTGGTATCAGTAGGAGGAGTATTTTCACCTATAGAGTACAAATCTAGTAATTCAGCTTACCCGTCTATAATATTGATAGCAATCATATCTACTCCATTCATCTAATTTAATTTAATATAAAAATACCCCTTTGCCAAATCCTAATCCGACCCAAGCCTTCTTATTCAAACATATACACATTTCTATTGTGTCATCAGTGTTGAATTTCCATTTTAATTCTAATTCTGTTCCTACAGTTATTGAGGCTGTCATATCGCTATCTGTGTAAGTTACTGTAGCAGCTTCTGTTATTCTTTTTTGAGGTTAATAAGTGCGTGATTCTTCCTCTTGAGGTTTATTATTCCAAACATAAGGTTTATACCCATTTTCTTTCCTTTCAAAATGAATTGTTTATTCATCAATGCATTCTACATTTAAAGTTTATTAAATTGGATTTAAGTTAGGGTGGCTTCTTGGTCCTTTAGAAACCATGTCTTCACATGTACACTCTTTCAATCTGCAAAATATGTAATCTCTCACATCCTACACCAGTATATTTAAAATCATACATTTTATCCTTCAAATGCTATAACAACCAATTGCTCTGTTGATGTGATTAGGTACTTTTCTACAGAATCTTCTGTCGAAATGTTCAATGAAATTTATGCTGAAGCATAGACTAAAAATAGACTTAGAGTTAAAATCCTATATGTTATTTTGGTCATTAATACTAATAAATCACAAACCATCGGTTAAAATCCAATATTTATGGAATTGTGAGATAAAATATAGAATATACACCGAAACCTAACTTTGCAAATTTGTACTATAAAAATTCTGACTTTCCTTAATTTTATATTATTTATTTAAAGTCATTTAATAATAATAATATACTTGATCCACAAATAAGGCGATGAAGAATCTCAAATTGTTAATAAATAATTTATTCTTGATTTTGAGGTCCAGATAATTCTTAATACATTTCAATGATATTACTTATCTATTAATTTTTACATTTTTAAATAATATCAATAAAATTCTTAGTGTAATAAAATTATGTTGAATTCCAAAAAATAAATTAAACTTCAGCTTCAGCTTTAACGAGAATAGAGACCATTCCCATATTTACATGTGATACATATTGACGAAAATTTATAACAATTATGCAAACTACTTGATAATCAACAAACTTTACAGACTGACATATAGAAATAAACAAAAAAAGTATTAAAAAATAGTAAAACAATAATAACAACTAATAAACAATCATCCATAATTAAATTCATTATCTAAAATAAAACAAAGATCTTTTAATAGAAAGAAAACTATTAAAAATCGGCAATTTTCAAAAGTCTAATTATAAAGTAATCTTAACCATTAACCAAACCATTAATGGGTTCTTGCAGAGAGAAAAAAATCTTCTCTGTGTAATATCCTCGAAGACTATCAACAATTTAAAATAAAATAAACAATTCCTTTTAAGACATCTAGATTGGGCCTTGGGGAGAAGAATGAAATTGACTTGATAATTAATTATTAAAAATTATTTCTTATTATAGAATTATTTATAAAAGTAATTTATGTGGCTGATATAATTTCATAGGAATTTAAAGTTCAGAAAGTACTTTTAGATTAGATGCTCAAATCTGATTATGAAGTAGTCCTTTTGAGGTACAATGGATTTTATTATAATCTTTTAAGAATTGGTATTTTCGTTAGCTTCTTTCCTTCTCGAATTATTTGATATTGTTGACCTATTTCATTAACATATAATGTGTTAGATTGATAACATTAGTAAATAGAATGTTTTTCTTCAGAAAATAATACCTTTTGATGTGTTTTCAATTTTTTTTAACTTTAAATGCATCCCATTGATTTCCAATTAAATATGATAAATTTAATTAAAATTTAATGTGATTATTCTTACTTAATTTAAGGTATTGATAATATAGATTGAATAATATATAACAATTTTTGATAAATTCATTTTAATTTAAAAATAGAAATGAAAATAATTTACTATTTATTTATAAAAACTGATATAAAGTAAAGTAAAAATCAATCTCCTAATTTGATGTGTTACTTTCTTTTCTTCAAAAGTTTACTATTTTCTCTGTTAGGTAAGAAAGAGTCAGAACTTTTAAACTATATATTTATTTAAATATCTTACTATCCTTTATTTTAATTAATGATTGTAATTTTCCTCTTTAAGTGCAGGATTGGTAAATGTTTCAATACTTAGATCACTTAAATATTGGCAAATTCTGTTTTCCAAATTATTATTGATTTCCTCAGTCAAGTCTTAAACCGAACTTCTTACACTGGCATCATCAGTAGTCCATGATTATATTTAACTATCTACATCAGAATTATCATAAATATATCCAAATCTAGTTGAATCCATATTATTTGTTATGAAATGATAAAGTTAAATCAAAATTATATTTATTAATTAATTTCTATTTTATATTAATGAATAGATTGTTAATTTTAAATATTTATAATTATACTTAAACTAGAGATTCATAGACATTTATTCATTGTAATTAGTTGATGATACTTGGTAAATCAATTTCCTTATTTAATCTAAGTATTTATCCTCCAGAATTATCAATTAATTAGAGCCAATTCTCAACAGATTAAATAAGGCTCGCTAGATAAATTTGAATAGATTACTTATGATTGTTTTTATTTGTTCATTACTCATAAGAACATTTGAATTATGTTCATGAATATATTTGAGCACATTACTGAAGAACATATTTGATACATCTCTTTATTAATAATATTGGTGTAACATAGTAGCAATTAAGACATGTTATTTTTTTGAGGATTATTACTTCTCATCTAATTCTTCTGACTTTTGTTTTTCTTATAATTTTCTTTCTCTTAGTTTATCAATGAGTTTTTATGAAATATTTGATATAGGTTTGGATTCAATCTATTTATCCTTATCTTAAAAAATTCTGGAAATGTTTATAAATTGACAAAATTATGCATTATCCTTGTTACCCTGAAGATTCTTTTCTTATTTCATATTTAGATTATAAAGTGATGGTTTTTAGGGTAGTTTGTACTGTTCTATATAATCTCCATTCAATTGTAAATAGGATTCTAGTTTTTCTTTAAATAATTCTTTTCTTGAATTCAATTCTTGAGAGTTAGGTAATTGTTTATCTGGAAATTTAAACAGAAGTTCGTAATTTCCATTTTACTTTTCAAATTTTTCCCAATTTATGATATAGCTTTATTACCAAACCGTTAAAATTTCTAAAAGTTGCCTAGTAGTTACTTATAATTAAGTAGAATCGTAACAACTTTTAACAATGTTTGGCCAAAATAAGGATTCTCTCTAAAGTTAAATATAAAAATACTCTTTATTTTAAGAATAATAATTGAGAGTCGATTGTTGATAAGATTTAAATTAAAGAATAATATTTGCTAGCCTATAAGTTTCCAGTATCATTAATTTATTGAAATCTTTCTCTAAGAGAAGGTTTACAAAGATATTTGGATGCTATTTTTGATAAGGTAGGGAAAGATTCTATTGAATTGGAGTTTTCATTAAATAGAGTAGTGCATTGACTATCTTCACAAAGTTTAACTTTCTTCTGAAGGTTTTGGTTCAGGTCAGGAGCTACATTGATGTTTTTATTTTTCATGTTTAATTATAATTATTATTAATTCTTTTCCGCCTTGGAGCACAATATCAATAATTAGCGCGATTAATTTATATAATTATTTTTATTATTATTAATTATATTAGTATAAAATAATAATAATGAAATATATTGAATGAAACACTATTAATGTCTTTTATTTTGTGCAGCAATGTAAATTGATATTAAATTTAAAGTAGGAAATTCATTTTAGATCAAATTTTTGTTAGGCAATAGAGTTAATAAATTAAGCTCAAAAATGAAATCAGAATCACAATATGATTCAAATTTATTTTACTCATGATTATTGAATATTGAATATATTATATTATTTACAATCTCACATTAAACCAAGTAAGTAGCACTTTTGTAATACAAATTCAATCTCCTTTATTTTATTTTTTAATGAAATTTAAAAAATAAGTTTGCATTTCTGGTACTTTTATGATTTAAGTCATTTTATTGTATTTAAAGATTTCCTACTCCAATTAATTTTTTTATATTAAAAAAGTATTAAATAGCATTTAGTAAAATGTAAGAGATGATAAGATAAATACTTTGACTTGATTTTTAGTTTAATAAGAAGATAGATTGTTCTTACACATCAAAGCTGAAAAAAATATTATGTGCATTAATTAAAGATGAATATTAGATAATAATTTATAATTTATTAAATGGCAATTACATTTGTCTTAGTAATTATATTCCTAGTTGCTTTGTTGTTTATGGCACCAAAATTCATTACAAAAATAATGAAACAACCTCATTAATAAGAGTAGTTAAATACCAAATAATCTCAAATGCAAATTTTGAATTAATTATTTGATTAAAAAGTCAATTAAAACTCTAAGAGTAGAGGATGTATCACTTTAAGAGGAGATATATTTAATGAGGAATAACAATAATTTATTACCTAATTATCATCAATATGTGATGTGATTTGTTTAAGTAGAACAAATTAGACTAATCTTCCAAGAGGTGTACATCATTTACCATTTTAAACAGATATTGGATGTAGTGCTATAGTGAGATCACTCAAGCCTAAATTACATATTGATGATTAATAATATGAAAATTTACATAATTTTGTTAAAATAGTACCATGGTCAATGATAAATAATATTAACGTATTTAATTTGAAATGAAATATTCAAACAATCCATAATTTCAATCAATAGAAAAGGTTAGGAGAGGTACTATGATATTTGTAATACACTCTAGAATCTCCATAAACAGATAGATTAAAAGTTTTAACTGAGAAGTGGTCTAATTTAAAATAAGGATTAGATAAAGAGAAGAATGACAAAAAAGAATTAGTAGAATAACATATTCAAAGAATAGAATCACTTTTGAATTAAGAAAGACCTAAAGAAGAATAAAAATTCAAAACCTTAAAAGACCATTTGTTAAAATTATAAGATTAAGTTTATCAAGAAAAAAATGATAGAGAATTGTTTGATGAACTAAAATAGAAAGATCTTCGTTCCTTTGAAGAATAATTAACCTAGCAAGTGGAAGATGAAAAAAGTGTATATTTTTGAATTTTTAATTAGAACAAAAGAAAATTAGAATTATAATTGTTAAAATAAATTGAAGAAAGGTTTAACAGTCTAAACTCAAATTTATAATTAAACAATGGAAATTGCAAAGATAAAACAAATAAATTATTGCAAAACATTAATTTATAAATGAGTGAATTAAAATATTTATTAGAAGGAGAAACTCAAAATAGAGAAGATTCATAAAATAATTTAATTGAATAAATAGATAATTAAGTTAATGCATTTTAAGATATGTTACAAGTAGAAAAACAAATTAGGGATGAAACTTAAAAGAAAATATTTAATATGATAGAAGATATACATCAAAGAATTTAGACTGAATTAAGAAGTGAAAAACAATAAAGAGAATCTATGGCAGATTAACTATTAAGATTACTCGAAGACACATGTGTGAGAATTGATGAATAGTTTAATAATTGAAATTCTAAATATATTAATTATATGGGTTAATAATGTTGTTAAACGTGCAACAAAACAACAGATGAAGAGAAAAGAGAAATCTTAGTTCCAGATTAAATTATAGCTCAAACAGTATCTATATACAATGAAAACTCATCTTCAGAATTTAAATAATCTATCATTTTACTTTCTAAAGATGAATAATATGAAGAATAACCTGAAAATGCATTTCCAATTGAATCTATTAAGATTCCAAAATAGATAGAAGAATATTTGTCAACTCTCCCTGAGTTTAATTATTAAATGAATATAAGAGGAGAATATTTAGGGGCTTTCTTACTTAAAGATAATTCTCAGTATGATGGAGAATGGCACAAATCAATGAGACATGGAAAAGGACGCTGTGTCTTCCCTAATCTAGTTTATTATGAAGGATCATGGAAGGAAGATAAAATTGATGGTTATGGTAGATTAATACATCCAGAACATGAATATTATGAAGGCTTATTTACTAATGGATTAAAGAATGGTAAAGGTAGAGTTACCCAAAATAATGGTGCTTATTTTGAAGGGGAATTTGTATATGATAAGAAACATGGATATGGTGTCGAAGTCTGGCCTGACGGTTAATAATATGAAGGTCAATATTTCAATGGATCTAAAGAAGGAAGAGGTATCTTTATTTGGGCAAATGGAGATACATATGAAGGTGAGTTTAAAGACAATAAGATGGAAGGGATTGGAATATTTAAATGGAAAGATAAGGAATATGAAGGGGAATGGAAGGATAGTAAAATGAATGGATAAGGAGAATTTAGATGGAATGATGGTAGAAAATATATTGGAAGTTATAAAAATGATAAAAAAGATGGTTATGGTGAATTTTATTGGCCAGATGGTAAATATTATAAAGGTTAATGGAAAGATGGAAAATAACATGGAATTGCTATTTATAAAGGTAAAGACATGCCAAATGAAAGATAATGTTATTTTGAAGAAGGAAAACGAACAAAATGGATAGAATGAATTTAATTGATTATTTACTTCTATATTAATTAACTGATAATATTATTTTAAGTATTCAATATAATTATAATAACCTATAAATTAATATTATATACCCACTTAATAAACAGATATTTTAATATCATAATATTGAAAAATTAGTTACAAATGATTTTTAAATAAAAGCAAACTTTTATCACAAAATAATAAAAATTGATTTATCATAACAAAATAAAAGATAAACTAAAACTATATAATAAGTTAGAATAACACCAAAGTTGCTATAATTAAAGTTGAATTCAATAGATAAATATTTATTTATAATGCATATATTTATGTTATATCTTGATAATATACATATTTCTAATGAGATATGTTTATTTATATATTTTCATAACATGATTTTATAATGTTAAATTAGAAGGTGATTATTTGCATAAGATTTTGTCTAAGATAATTCCAATAATAATTTAAAAGTTTTGTTCCATAATCATTAATAAATATTATTTTGTTTTGTATAATGGAAAGTTATATAGACTTGACTTAACTTGAGCCGATCCCATACAAAAATACAATTGCTGTATTGAATGAATACATGCTTTAAAACATTGATTTTTTGAATAAGTATAATTACTACCAATATTAAAGATTTGGACATTTCAATGAAAACAAATTGTTTGAAATGGAAGTAGTTCTGGATGAGATTGAGTCGAAAGTGCTGTTATTAGAAAAAAAACTAGAATCAATCCCACCAGAATTCTTTAATGGTTTAGTTGTGCCTCCTCTTTAATAATAGTAACAAGTGGCATAACCTCAGTTTGTAGAACCTTAAAGTATTTTGATGTAAGAATAATAGATGATCAAAATAATGCCATTCCTCCTCCTCCTCCTCCACCACCACCACCACCTCCTTAAAACTATTAGTAGGCTGTAAATTATTAAGAAGCATCTTATGAAGTTGCTGCTCCTCCTTAAATTGAATAATAAATTTAATAACCAGAATAAGTCTAAGAGCAATAACCATAATAAGAGGAAGTTGAAGATGGTATGAAATAATTATATTAAAAATTTAGAGAGATTGGATAAATACAAGAAACTATTAAGTTATGGAGTAAATTCTTAATAATTGAAAATGAAAATGTAGATGGAAGGTTTGGACCCAAAATTATTAGACAAGTATTTGACTTGATATTGAATCAAATTTAATATATATATATATAATAAATAAATTTTAGATGCAATATATAAATTATTTAAAGGAATTAATTAGATACTATTTCTAGCAGAAGTAACAAATAGTTTTCATTGAAGAAAAAGTTGAAAGGATATAATTTGATAGAAATGTTGAAATCATTCAATATAGATTTTAAAAATGGATTAATAAGGAAACTCAAACTGTTGATAATAAAAAAAGAAAAAAAAGAAAATGGTCAATTAAGAAGAAAATAATTTAGAAATATAAAAATAGTAGATGGCCAGAACCATCAACTAAGGATTTTTGAAATAATAAATAAAAATATATGTAGATAATATAAAACAGGCATTTAGTTTGGTTGAAAATATATATTAAATAATTTTATTTATTACAATGAAAATTTCGAACAAACTACTAAAGCCATTCTTTCTTATAGTTGTCTTGCTTCTTTTGTATATATATATGAAACCAAGACAAAAAAGATTTGATCTAGATGAAGATCTGTAATTTTTCCTTTTATTTTAGACAACCTACTCTCTCTTAGGGAAAAGGAATCACTCGAGAGCATGCCATCCATTTTTATGAAGTTTTCCTTAATATCCTATTGAATAAACATAATAAATTTGCAGAACATGCTGAAAATGTTTATTTGATCAATTATTTAATCAGAAACGATGTAAAATGGAGAGTCACTGAAACTATGCTCTTTCAATTATTCGATGTTACAGGTAATTATCTAACTTTATTTAAGGTAATAACTACATAAGTAAGAGTGAATATGAATCATTTGCTGATATGATTGATGATGTAGGGGATAGAATGAAATTAGATTCATTAAGAATGTTAATTGATAGAAATATTGATACCAAAATTATGAGAACTGAATGGATTAACTTTTGTAATAAAGTTTTAAGACCTAAAATGATATAAGATTTATAGGAATGGGAAAAGTTTCATGGGGCATTATCTAATCCTTATAATATCACTGCTCAATTTACAGCTATCAATAGGGATGAAAGAAATCATAGAGATTTGATTCATTTGCAATTAGATAGAGGATTACAAATGTTACATGATGGATTCAAGACTTTTGTAAAACACTATGAAGAATAGATGAAACATACCAAAAATGATAAAGATTTATTTGTAAGAAAAATAGGATTTTGGATACTTGAAAGATTTGAGAGATGGGATGGATTATTTAATTGGATATATTAATTATTAGATGATAATGGTGATGGATAATTAACACCAAAAGAATGCGCTGCATAATTAAACACTTTTGGAGTGTCAATGGTACATGTGAGAGAAATCTTTGAATATATGGATGAAGATGGTGATGGCATATTATTAAGAAATGAATGGGCTGATTTTAGTGAAACATTTAGAAAACTATTATCAGGTTATTTTAATTAAAAATGAGTTGATAACATTGATTAAAATATAAATATTACAATTCAATCATGTTCAGTTTCAAATATTAATTATTCAAAATCATTATTCATATCTTTAACATTATCTCGCCATTAATGCAATTCAACTTCATTTCTATTCGATAATGCAGTAAATTTTTAATAAATTGCATAAATATTGCTAAGAGATTCAAGTTAAGCTTCTTTTGCTTTTTATATATCATTGGCAAATTGATCAGCCATTTTTTTTACTTTGAGATCAGCAGGATCAGAACCTTAAACTTTAAATATAGTTAATTAATATACTTTATCGAATTGATTAATAGAATTAATCAAGAGTATGTAATAGTGGGTATGAATTTTATATGCATTCTTCTAATTATTGACATTTATAATTAAGTTATTTTGTAAGTGTTTATTCCTATTTAATCATTAAAAATATTGTTTCAATGGCAATTTCTTTATTTTTATTATTTTGTTATGCTTTTTGATGTTCACTCATAACTATTGCTGTTTACTTTTTAATATGTATATCTAAATTATCAGCTTCTTCTTATAAATTTTAAACCTCTTTTTAAAGATCAGTTATTTTTTATCTTTCCTTCATCATTGCTTCTTCTATTTAATTCAAATACATTTTTCCTTCCATAATAATTTAATTAGCTGCATCATTTGTTTATTTTTCTAATTCAGTAGGTTCTTTTAATTGTTCCCATTCAGCATTAGAATTTATAGATCCTTAAGATAAAAAATACATATCCATTGAACAATATGTTTACTCAATTCCTCCCATAATTAAAATTATATCTTCTATTTAACAACTACAATGAGAATATCTAGGAGAGGGAATAGGTCCAGCAGTAAATGGAGAACTCCAATGATAATCAGTTAAATTTAATAAATAAGTTTCATTTAGAACCTTATTAGCTACATTATCAATTCCACCAAATATAATAACATTATCTTTAATCATACTAGTAGAGAAAAAAGCTCTTGTACCTGGTGCTTTACCTAAATGTAATATTCTTTTCCATTAGTAATTATCCAAAGATAGCTTATATAGTTAAGTAGTTTCATCTGAGCATTTACCACCAAAAACAAACATATTATTCTAATATACAACAGCACCATGTCCTTATCTTGGAGATGGATGTTCTCCTTTACAAGTTTTTTTAGTTGCTACAGCTCCAGGGATTTCTTGTTGATTTGTAAATTAAATGGCTGAATAATTAAATATCCAAACATCATTATACATTAAATCTTCAGGAAGGCATGCACCTCCAAAAATAATCTTTTCCATTCCAGGTAAATCACACATTGTATGATTATGTCTATTAGGAGGACTTTCCAATAAAAATAATCTTTTCCAGACAAAATTTTGAAAGCTAAGGCAATAAAAATCTGTCAAAGATCTACCTTTATCAGCTTATCCACCATAATAGTAAATGACATTCTAACTATCTAAAAGAAATAAATGTTTAACTATTACCATCATAAAAACCACTATGATAACATCTTGGTGAAGGTTGTCTTCCTTAAGTTTATTGAACTTTCCATTCATCTTTTTGAATATCAAAAATCATTATTTCATTTAATCTTCCATTACATATTCCCCCAAATAATACTACACTTTGATATTTGGGAATATAAGTAAGAGTGGCTCCCTCTCTTGAAGTTGGAAAGGCTAACCCTTTTGTAGGACGTTACTTCAACCATTTGAATTATTAATTCATAAAAAAATAAGTATAAACTAAATATATATAATAAATGTTAAAAATAGGAGATTATTGAGAGAAATCTCATCTTAAGACTATAATGATTAATTGATATATTTATCAGTATATCTCTAATTTAAAGATTATATAATAATAATAATAATAATAATAATAAAATAATAGTTAGAAATTATTCAATTTATCATAATTTTTAATTCTTAACACATGGCTAAATAGCATTTCATTAATGATCTTGCTGTCAATCAATAAATTATGGAATGCTATTTTTTACAAAATAATATTTTTGTTGTATTTAAATATTTATTCAACCAGATTGAAAATTTTATTATTCTATTTACATACTCTCAATTTGAAGATATCTCACTAGATGTTGTTTTTAGATTAAAACTTTCTGATTTTATATAATTACACATATAATTAAATTTATTAATTGATAATTAGAACACACAATCCTGTTTGAGTTTATTTTAAGATGTTATTGATTTTTTAACTAAGATATTTGAGATCTTTAAATTTCCATAAATACAAATCTGCTTTAATTAATGACCATTGTTCTTAATTTTGCAAAAATGACTTTAGATGTCTTTATAAATTGAATTATTTTGAAATCAAAGAATGTGTTAAGTAGAGTCTCTAATAATAAGAATCTAATTTAATTGAATTGAATTTCAATTATTAAATACAATTACTCTTGTCTTTTACTTATCAATCCCTATTTTAGATATAAAATATTGTAAATTACAAGTATTCATTATTATTTAAATATTCTAATATGAAATTTTAAGATCAAGAATTTAAAAAAAGATTTAATTAATGTGAATTCATTTGTATTCTTAATTTTATCAATATCAGAACTATTATTCTTAGAAGTTTGAACACATAGATTATTAAAAGATCAAATCTTTTCTTTATAAAATCCATAAATTTCTATTTTGAATAATTAATTAAATTAATAAAACTTAACTAAAACATCAGCAAAGGAAGTCATACTTTTTTATTAAGTATACTTAAATGCTTATATATTAAGTTATCATTCCTCACTCAAAAATAGTAGTCATTTGATCCTTTCAGAATTCAAACATAAAACGGGAATTTATTGATTTGAATAATAATATTATTATTATTTTCCAAATCTTTATGAATATTATTAATCAGTTGTTAGCAGGAACAAATCGTATACATCTTAAATATTCACTAAAGTTTTTCGCCTAAATTTCTAGATGTGTAACAATAAGAACTTGAATCCAACTTTAAATGATAAGTAAGACTAACTCAATTTACTTTAAAATACTCTTTTCTCTAATATGGTGACAATATTCATTTTATTATTAGTTGATTGCTACGTAAATTTAAAATTTAGACAAATATTCCAATTAATAATAGGTACCAGTTGTTACCAAGTCAAAAAAGATGTATATAATCAATGTTTATGTTATTAGTAGTAAACGTGATAATAATTGTGGGCATCCAGAGAGAGAACATTATGCTAAAGGTATGTGTAGTAATTGCTACCATAAATATGGAAGGACAAAAAAGCCATGGATCTGTGGACATCAGAAATTATATGCATGTACATATAATTTAATTCATTTTAGAAGGATTATGTTAAAACTGTTACATTAATTAATATAATCAAAAAAGAAGGGAGGCTTGGGTTGATAATGACAAACCTAAGTTAGAGGAATAAAAATAATAAATATGATAAAATTTATTTAAGTATTAGATATATAGAAAATTCTAATTAAATTATTAATTAACAAGATATTATATTATTACTCTCAAACTTCATATATATTAAATAGCTTTTATGATTAATTATTTTTAATAAATTTTTGGGTATCTATATATTAAGAAATATTTATTATTTTGACAGAAACAATGTTAATTTATATATTGATTTCATAATTTAATAATTACTTTTTAAATATAGTTTATAGTGATTGAAAAAGGATATATTATATGAGAAGACTTAGAAAATCCATGATTCATTCTAATAACTTTCATTTTTTAATATATTATTATTCTAAGAGAAATGAATTAAATCTATATAGTTTTCATTTTTAATATAATTTACATATAATAAAATAAATAATAAAAAATGCAAAAGGAATCATTTAAAAAACAATATTCTAAAGAACAAAGACTTAAAGAGAGTGAGAATATTCTCAAGCATTATTAGGATAGAGTCCCTATCATAATTGAAAAAGACAAAAATTCACGTCTTCCAGATTTAGATGTTTAGAAGTTCTAATTTTCGCTAATTTAGATATCTGTTCCTTTCAAATTTTCGAGTATTTTAATTAAATACTTTAATTCGAAGCAAATTAAACCTAAACAAAGCAGAAGCAGTTTATTTATTTGTGAATAATAAAGTTGCTTTGAGAGGAGGTACAAATCAATGTTATTAGATATGAGCATAAAGGAGGTTTATGACAAATATTAAGATGATGACAAATTCCTTTATATATAATATTGTGAATACAATACATTTGGGTTTTGAATTGAGATTTTACATTTATGGAATATATATCGATTTATAATTTCTAAATTAGTTTTTTCTATAATTGAGTATGGATTTAGAAAATAATTTATATGCTTTATTTAAAAATACTAGAATTGAAATATATTCAAAGTATCAACACTAAATTAATCATATATTCATAACAAAAAAGATGAAGAAGAATGATATTTTACAATTTATATTAAATTGATATAATTAATGGACCCTAAACAAAGAAAAAAATCATAAGACGAGATTGTACAAATACCATAAAGGAAAGCATAAAGAGTTGCTGGAATACAGTAATCTTCAGGTGCATAACATATTTATGAGACTTATGTCTAATGTCAAAAATAATAATAGAGATCAGATATTGTTTTTATTGTTATGTGTTTAAAACTTCATTTTGTTTTCAGTTTTTTGAATGATGCTTAATTGTATTAGAATATCTTAAAAAAGGAATCATTTAGCTAGTTAAATGTTTTATTGCAAATTATTGAAAGGGTAATCTATAATCAAATAAGGAGATGGTGCCAATGCATTTTTTATATTAGGTAATACTTCTATGTAAATTTGTAGAAAAGGGTAAAATATAAGTATTAATAAATGGACAGGCCAAAAAACAGTTGATATCAGGAAATGGATTAGGTGAGCTAGCCTTATTATATGATGCACCAAGGTAAATTAATTAATTAGATTTTTAGGAGTGCCACATGTATTGCATTAGAAGATTGTTATCTATGGGGTATCGATAGGGCAACATTTAGAAGGACAGTTGAATCTATTATGAAAAGTGAATATGAAAAAAATAGAAAATATTTGGAAAATGCAACATTTTTTAGTAATTTTAAGAATTAATAAATAGATCATTTAACAAAAGAGTAGAAGGATGCTATTGGGGGAGTGTTAATTTCTTAGAAATTTTAGATAAATTAAATCATAGTAAATAAGGGTGATTAAGCAGATTCACTTTTTATTATAGCAGAGGTAAGGATTTATATGCAAATAAGGGCAAAGTTGGTGTGTATACAGACGATGGGCTATTAATTAGAATGTTATCAAAGGGAGAATATTTTGGAGAAAATGCTCTAATGCAAGATAATTGTGTAAGGGGATTAACTGTAAAGGCAATAGAAGAATCAAGACTTTTGGCTTTAGGTAGAGAAACATTAACTAAAATATTGGGTGATGGAGTGTAAATGATAATTTATAAGAATTAATGTAAATGGATACTACAGCAGTCTAAAATAAATTTAATTATTTAAATAGATTAATTCTTGGATTTATTAGCAATAAGAAAATTGAAAAAAGGAGATATTATTATTAACAAAGGATAATAATATGGAGAATTGATAATTGTGATAGATGGAAAAGTCAGTGATGTAATGATATGAATAGATCAATAGTCTAATTAAAATATGATTTGTGAGAAGGGTAGAATCTTATTAGATAAAACTGTAGATTCAAATGGAAACCATGATTAGGATTACTTTATGTTAGAAGATGGCTTAATAGCAGCTATTGATTATAATATAGTAAAAAAGTAGTTTGGTGAATAAGTAAATATAATATAAATATATTAGTAACAAATATTAGAAGTTTATACATAAGAAGCAAATAATAAAGTTAATAAAGTGAAAGACTTTTAATTAGAGGATCTGAGTTATCTAAAAACTTTAGGATGTGGTCAATTTGGAATGGTGTATTTATGTTAGTTTAAGAATGAATAATCATTATTTGCATTAAAAATAATGACAAGAGCAAATATTAAGTAATTTGGAATAGGAAAACATGTTGCCAATGAGAGAAGAGTATAATCTATTTTAGATCATCCTTTCATTATGCATTTTTTTAGATCATTCAAAGATGAAAATAATATTTATTTATTAAATGAATATATACCTGGAATTGAATTATTCGATGCTATTAGAGAAATTGGATTATTAAATAAAAATGATTCATAATTTTATATATCATAGATGATACTACAAACAGAATATTTACATACAGTTCATTAAGTAATGTACAGAGATTATAAACCAGAAAATCTTATTGTTGATGATACAGGTTATTTAAAATTGATTGATTTTGGAACTGCCAAATTAAATTAACCAGGATAAAAAACATTTACTATAATTGGTACTCCACATTATATGGCACCAGAAGTTATAAGTGGAAAAGGATATAATTAGATGGTTGATTTATGGAGTGTTGGGGTTATGCTATATGAATTTATTTGTGGTGGATTACCATTTGGAGAAGATGCAGAAGATCCTTTTGAGATTTATAAAGAAATTACAAAGAAACCTTTATCATATCCTTCTTATATGTCTGATAAGACTGCCAAAGTTTTTATTGAATAATTACTTAATCGTATACCTGAATTACGTTTAGGAGGATCATATTAGACATTAAAATAACATGTTTGGTTTAAGGATTTTTAATGGGATGCTTTAATTGCAAAGAAACTCAAACCAGTATATAAACCAGCTGCTAATAAAATCATAACCAGTGGATAGGCATAAATGATGAAAAGATTACCATTATTTGAATAGATGTTTAAAGATGCATAATACTTTAAAAAATCATAACCTAATCCCAAAGATAGTGAATGGGATTATGAATTTTGAATAGCTCATATTATTAATTTGTTTTCAAGATGAACTCCAGATGGTGATATCTTATTTGGTCTAACTCCATAAACATCATCATCATCTATATATTTTCTTCTTTGAAGTCTCTTTGACTATCTGTTTTCATGATAGGCCATACATTTTATAGGTTTTTGCCTTTATTTAATAAATTAAATATCATTTTCAGCCTAAGATACATTGATATTTTATTTTTTAGCAAATTCCAAAATCAACTCATATTCTCCTTTATTTTATCCAAATACTTCAGTATAAATTTCATTTGATTATTTTAAATTTTAGATATATTTATTCAATGATTATGATCTATCTAACATTAATTTGTCGTTTATATGTTAATGTTCTGATTATGCTCTTCTTTTATTTTTTATTTTATCTAATATAATATTATATTTTAATAATACCTTTTGTCTATTCGATTTCTATTATTGCTTCTTTATCTAAAGGATATTCTTTGAACTCAGGACATTGAGGTCTTTCAGCTCTCATCCTTCTCATTGCTTATATTGAATGCCATTTAGCTGATGCCAATGCTGATGCAGATAAACCACTATATAAAATATTGGAAACTGCATGTTTGTGATTATGGATTTCTTATATACCTTCAAAAATAAATTGATCTTAATATTATTTTAGAAAATGTTATTTCATTCTGGATAAGTTAGGTATCATTTCTGGTCTTTTTGGATTTAAAAAGCAATTATCCTAATAAATTTCATTCTTCTCTTATTCTAAAACATTATTAAACTACTCGGATAACGAGAAATTCATTATTTTACGAATATGTTTAGATAAATCTTCCTAGAGTTCATTTGATTCCTTTATTTTAACTCTTCTAGCATTCTTATGTGGAATCTTCTTATACCTATTATTGTTCTCACAAGTACTAGCAGATTAATTTCTTTACAGTTCTGATTTCATTAACGATTTATAAACAGAGTTTAATAATTCAATTATTTGTTTATTAATTAATTTAGTAATTATATTAATTGAATCATTCTTGAAAGAATAAAATATTAGAATGATATATTAAATCACAAATTATTTAAGTTCAAATTTAATTATTTTAGAAATCAATACGAAATGTTACATCTTTAGGGGAGGAGACTTGAATCACATTCTTTTAACTGTTATAACCATAATCAAGAAAGTTATCACAGAATATTTTTGGGGATTAAACTATTTGGTTATTTTAGTTAGGCAGATTCTTTATTTTATCTTACTATTAAATATGAATATTATGATTACAATTATTTAAAATTTAACGAAAGAAGTTAATTCTGATACAATAATCTCCTACTTATGTGGATATTTGAAGTTCTCAATTATATAACAATCTTATGATTTACTTTAACTAAAATCTAATAATTTTTATTTGAAAACATTAAAACTATCTTAAAAGAAAGCTAATTAATTCTTCTTTCTATTACTATAAAAGAAATGATCATAGTGGATTGTGAATTTAGAAATCATTTGAGTATTAATCATTTGTTAAATATTTCTTAATGGTCTAAAAAATATTGGGATGATAATCATTGAGAGCATCAATAAGATAAAAGCCACGATAATACAGTAATATAAAAATTAGGTTATTTCAGTCATTATTTAATTCTGCAATTCTTTGGCTTTGGTAACATTTGTAGTAATATGAGCCAAACTCTAAAATCTATTATGTTAATAAATATACTTTACACTAGTAAATAAAATTAACTTGAAATGTTTATCACAATAATAATCAGATCTTATTTAAAGAATGTATTATATCTACAAAACTATTTGATGCCATTATCATTACATTCAATTATCCCTTAACCTTATTGATTAGCCTCATTTATAATTTATTTCCAATCATTTTCATCAAATCCAGTTATATCACTTTCATAAATGTACTTCTTGTCTTTTGATAAATCTATATGTTATTCAATTATTAAATTTGATAATAGCATTCTTCCTTCAAGATCTACCAATATTATATTCAAATCATCATATAATAAAAGTTCTTTGTAATGTTCCAAAGTTTAATCTATTCCAAAGATCCCATTAAAATTCTATTCTCGATCAGTTAATCCTTTTGTTAAGGTGAATTCATATTTTTACGTTTCAAAATTTTAATAAATACTAGAAATAGTTATTACATCATTCTAATTTGTCTATTCCACTTTTTAAATCTATTCCTGATACCATGGCCTTGCTGATGGTAAATATATTGTTGGAATCATTTTAGGTGGAAGAATTGCAAAATATTCTTCATCTGATATAAAAGTAAAAAACATTGTTGTTTGAAAATGTGATAGAGAAATGGGTAAAAATAATGAATTTAATAAAGCTTGATATCCTACTATATGATTTATTAATTCTTTATCTGATGTTATTATATTACTCTTTGTTAATTTATAACAAAATTAAGGCATCTATTAATAAAAATTGAAACTTTCTTCATCCTTTGGACACTCTAACAAAATCTAAATTGAGGTAGTTTGGTCTATTAATGTCAATTAATTCAATTTATTGAAGCTTTCAAGAAATTTGAATCCATATTCCAAAGGATGATGAGCTTAATATTTGATGAATTGAGATTAAATGTTTATCTATTTGATATTAGTTTTTATTTCTATTTCTTTAGTTAATTTTTCTATAATATCATCCATCATATAAGTAGTAATCATCTGGGAAGAAATTACAATTAAAAATACTAAAACAAATATCGAAGATTGTAATATAAAGGTTTGAGTTTGCATTCTCATATTTCTGAGGCATTTAAAATGATGGATACAACTGTTAATTCTTGTTAGTTTATGCATTAATTTGTTTAATTATCATTTTCTAAGAAAACTTAATTAATTTAATTATGATGTTAATTATTTAAATATCATATCTGATCATAAAACATATTCCCCAAGACTATTTTTATCTTGTTGCCTAATCATTTATGTTTATTTAGAAATTGAGAAATATTTAATGAATAATAAAGATCAAAAATCAATCATGTTATTCATTAATTAATTAGGCAGTTTTCATCCCTTATGATGTAGATTTTAGGATATTTAAAAGTTATCTATAATTAAATTATAATTTTGCCATTTCTAACTCTTAGATCATTCATCTTTATCTCAAATATTCTTAGAGCATACCAAAAATTATATTCAAATTTATTATAAATAAAACTATACATAACATTCTATCTAAAACACCTAAATTGACATCCTAATTTAGATATAATTATAAATGAAGTTCATATCTACTATCCATTTATTACATAAAGTTAAATTTTCATGCCTTTTAGTAATACAATATTAATCCTGATTTATATTCCATTCTGAAGATAATTTGATTTACAATACTAGTAAACATATACTAAAAACTCAATTTATTTTACTTTAGATAATTTAAATAAATTTTATGAATGACTTAATCCAAAGCATTTAATAGAATATTGATAAATCATGTAATATTTAGCCTATTCTCAAACTTAAATTAGACATTAATAAATCATGCCATTTATAAACACTCATAATTCATTAACATTTAAAATGCCAATTTACTCACCTGATTCTCTATTCGATATGTATTCGAAAGATATTTTTGGCTTTTTTCATTTTAATAATTTGAGAAAATTTTACAGTTTAATAATTTTTTTAGCATATGATATTATTTTGAACCTGCTTTATTCCTCAATAATTTGCATTTTGTATTGTGGTTGAGATAAATACTATGTTCCAATTTATTAATTTAAATAATTTTTAAATGTTGTATAGATATAAAATGTAATATAAACAATTATCTAAAATATCCAATAAAAAATATATTACTCTTTATTGAGAAATTAAGCCGATTCTAATATAAGATTATCATATGCTACAAAATTATTAAATTTCAATTTATAAATAGTTTTTAAAACAACCTAAAAATAGCATAAAAGATAATTTTACTATGATCTTTATTTGGATTATACTTTTTGAAATAATTAATATTATTATTATTAATTGAATTGAATTGGAAATTCTGATATCATCAAATAAATTAGTGTATATATTCATGATATTTATAATTATTGTAATATATTTAAGTGATTTAAAGGAATGAGAATTATTAAAATAAGAAAGCAGAATGATTTACTTAACGTATTATTAATATTTAAGTATTCAAAATAGATTAAATGAGATAGTTTTCTTAAATAGAGGAATATATAACAGAGACAATATTGAAAAAAGAGAATTTTAGATAAATAATTTAAGTGTGGTTTCAGTTATCTAATTATTACTAAAAAAGGATAGTATTTGGACTAAACCATTTTAGAAAAGACATGAGGGGTTTATTTGTGAATCAATTATTAAATTACATAAATTGAATAAGTAAGATTCATCAATTTAAGGGTAATTTATGGTTGATATAGAATTGGTACAATTGAAATTGAATAAAATATATTAGATAATTGAAGTAACAAATCATATTAATAATTTAGATTTAAGATAAATACTTATGAAATGTATAAGAAATTAAATTTGGTGAAGATTCGATCAAAATATTGATAGAAATATAAATAAATCAAATAAATATAAATTTGAGATCTGATGTGAAATTGTGAATGTATGGTTATGATAATAAATAATAAAATCATGTTATATTCTAAAATTTTAAATAATTAGATGAATGACTTAATGTATATAAATTGAATAAATCAGAGAATAATTTGATTCAAATAATAATTAATGTTATCAAAAATAATCTTACTATTCTTAGTGATATTGATTAGGTGTGATACTGTATTAGACAAATCATGTACTTGTAAAGAAATTCAGAATGAAACAGATTGTAAAAGAATACAATGTAAGTATGAGAATGGTCAATGCAAGGATAGAGAACAAGAAACGTATTGCAAATTACCAAGCATAATAGCTGAATGTCCAGTTTTAGGATGTGCTTTCTATGAGAACACATGTCAGGCATTTGCTGGATGTACTGCTTATTTAGGTAAGACATTTGAAACTTGTAATAAAATATCTGATTTATGTACATCAGATGGGGAAAGATGTGTTCCTTTATCTACTTGTGATACATACTTAACTAAAATATCATGTTATATAGATAGTACTGATTAATATTGTTTCTATGATGAAAGTGATGCAGCTAAACCTTAATGTAAAACTGTTACTACTTGTAAAAACTTACCTACAACTTTAAAAACAGATTAATAATGCAGATAAAATCTTTCAACTTGTACAGTTAATGAAACAAATTCAGGATGTATAGATTCAGGTAAGAATTGTAGTGATCAAAAAACGAAATCATAATGTGTAAATAATTTAGATAAATCAATTGAATGTAAATGGAATGAAACTACAAATATTTGTTATGATTACACTTGTGTAAATGGAAATGGTAAAACAGTTGATGATTGTTAGAAATATAAGAAAACTTGTGTATTAGCAGAAAAATAAGAAGGTATATTAAATACATGTAAAGATATTGATGAATGTGTTAATTATAAGTTTTAAGACACATGCAAAATTGGAATACAAGGAAATTGTCTTTGGCTTATCAATTAAGTAGATGGCAAAGATGTTGGTAAATGTGTTGATTACATTTGTTCTTAAGCTTCTGATGATTATACTAATGATCAATTATGTTATAAATTCTTAGCCAGTTGTACTATTGATGATGACAATCTTGGATGTAAATAAAGGGAAGCATTATGTTCATCATATTTAAATGTTTCTTAATGTGTCTCAACTATTAAATAAGAATAATGTTATTGGAATAAATCTAAATCATTATGTGTTAATTATAATTGTGAAAATGCATAAGTTGATACTTATACAGCTGAAAATTGTAATAAATT
This sequence comes from Paramecium biaurelia, assembly GCA_000733385.1. Classification (NCBI taxonomy): domain Eukaryota; phylum Ciliophora; class Oligohymenophorea; order Peniculida; family Parameciidae; genus Paramecium; species Paramecium biaurelia. Next base: position 58,981 of record JPFL01000194.1, on the reverse strand, counting down.
CCTAAGTATTTGTACTGCTAATGTTGGATAAACTTAATGTGTTAAAAAGTAATGTACAGATGCATTAACAACATAATTATGTACTAAATTAGGTTCATGTATTTGGTAAGAGAACAAATGTGTCTCATATACTTGTGCTAATGCTCTAACATCTTTAACTACTAATGATGCATGTAACAAATATTTAGATAAATGTTATACTACTGGAGCAGGTTGTTCTACTAATGGAACATGTACTGATATGAAAACAGAAGCTGCTTGTACAGTAGATTCATAAGAGAAAAAATGTATTTGGCTTAGTTCTGCATGCAAAGTTAAAACATGTTCTGATCTTATTTATATTAGTCATTCAGAATGTAATGATTAATTAGATACTTGTACATCTGATGGTGTAAAATGTATTACTTAAGCAGCCAAATGTAGTGACTATAAAATTTAACTAAGTTGTGTGATATCTATAGATGGTCCTTGTTTGTGGATTGACAGTCAATGTTTTCTATTTTAGAGTTGTTCTAGTTTACCTGGTACAACTCATGAGTTTTGTAATTTAGCAAATAGTAAATGTACAACTGATGGTACAAAATGTGTTCCAATTACAAGTTGTGCAAAAACTCTTTAAACTGGATGTTATATAGGTACAGATGGTGATTGTGTAAGAAATCTTGATAAAAATAATAGTACAATATGTGAAAAGTTTACAAAATGTGCACAAATGAATTTTACTACTCATTTTTAATGTATTCGTGAAAAAAAGACATGTACAGTAAGTGCAGATAAAAAAACATGTATGGATTTATCAAGTGCATGTTCTTCATATACTATATCAGATAACTGTTAAGTTACTACAGATAATAAATATTGTTAATGGGATATAAGTACATTAAAATGCAGAGATTAAAAATGCACTGATATCATAAAAACTACTCATGGAGATTGTTAATTAGCAAATGTTAAATGTACAACTGATTCTAGTAAATGTATTGATATTTAAAAATGTGATGGTTATTTAGTAAGTGATTTATGTAAATATGGATCAGATGGTGGTTGTATTTATGATACAGTTAAAAGTAAATGTAGATTAAAAGTATGTACTGATATTACAGATGTTAAATAATGTACAACATTACCCAACTGTTTAGCAGATACATCTAATTGTGTAACTAAATCTACATGTGCATTATATAAGACTGAAAATAGTTGTGGATTTGATGGAACTGATGGTGTTTGTACATGGAATACTAATGCTTGTTCTCTGATGACTAAATGTGAAGATGCTAATTCATTTGAAAAAGGATGTAAGAAAAAATCAGATATTTGTAAATGGACACCTAAACCTAGTAATGGTGGTTCAAGTTCTTGTAAACCATATACATGTCAAAGCAAGAATTCTGGTAGTACTTGTCTACCTTTAGTGGCCTTTAGTGAAACTGAATATTAAGTTTGTGCTGAAATACAATTAACATGTCAATCAGCATCCATTTCAGATTTAACTGAGGATACTTGTTTTATCAATAGTGCCAAAAGTTATTATTGGGATAAAACTACAAATAAATGTTTGGCTTGTAATGGAACAACAGTAAATAATACTACAGTTATTGAAAATAGCTATTCCTGGAATATAGGAACAATATATCTATTTATTGCTTTCCTTTAATATTGACAAATTATTAAACATAATATATATTTTTAATTTTAAAATAATTAACGATTTTGAAATGGGAGCCTGTTCATCTAGTAAACCAAATAACAAATAATCTAATTAACCCAGTAATAGACAAATTTAAGAGGATCCAATCATCTCTATTGTTAATATCATTGTAGATGAACCAGCATAGGTTGAGATTGAAAATTCAAAATAAGAAGATTTAAATCAAAACAATCAAGATTAAGAAAATTAATATTAAGATAATTAATAATCTGATATAGATCATTTAGAAATCAATGAAGAAGACATTCACAAATTTATTGATGAAGAATTACTACTAGATAACACTGATGATACAATTCAAAAACCTGCACATACTCTCAATTTCATCAACACTGGATAAACTCTAATGTAACATAGAAACCAAAATGATGTCAAGGTCTTACAAAAGTAAAGAATATTTTAAGCTGGTAAAGAAAACATCTTATTGTCTTGATATACAAATTTTTTTACTTTAATTTATGGATAATTTATATATTTATGTAATAATAAGCAATCTAAGATATTGAAACATAAGCCAATTAGTTACTGGAAAGTGTATATCAGAAGAAATCTGAAATGATTACTAATTACAGTAAACTAAAAAAGCAAGAAGAAGTAATTATACATAATCCCTTATATAAATAAGGCATTAGATTTAGGATTTGCATCTGTAGGGTTTCCAGATGAAAGTATGGATTGTGAAGCTGTCTATGAAGTAAGAGGTTTTACAAATCTTAGATTCTTCAACCTGGATTTATCTTTGAAGTTATAGTAACTAAAAAAAATATAGCCAAAGGAAGGTTAGATGTAATTTTACAAAAATTTCTTGCCTTCAGTGACAAATGTATCACCTCCCAACATTAAGTGAGATTAGCTGATTTCTAATAATTTAAAAGATAAAAACATTTACTCTCTCAGTTGACTTAAATTAATGTCATGAGAATGAAAGGAGTTATTTATGAATAAGATGTGGTATTATTTTAACATATATACAAAAAAAGATTGAAGATTTCTCCATTTTCACCTATTACATTAATTTTGAGAAAATTCAAGTGGGTGATCATTTAAATGCAGTTCTAATAGATAAAACTAAAATGACAATGTCTTTAAAAAATAAAAGCATTATGGGTGGTAAATAATGGAGTTTGAAAAGTCTTCAAAATCCATCCCATTTTGATAATTGGCTTTATTTTAGACTTGGCTATGCTAAATAAATTGGAGTGAATTTTCAATATTAGATTATGTGTGAAGAAGAAAAGTAAAAAGCTTAAGAGTCAATCAATGCTAATCTCAAATTTAAAGAAGAAACAGGAATCTTAAAAATGGACTATCAAATAGAACAAGATGGATTCTATCCAAATAAATAGAATTATCCATTTATGATGCAATCTTTAAGCTTGTCTCAAAATACTTCATTCACTAATAGAAATAACTTAAAATCATTCATGAAGATTAATTTAGATCATAGAAGGCGTTTATATTAAATTATTTATTTTTTCTAGACTTTCAAGTCTATCCGTCTAGCCAGATGTCCAATAGATCTACGTTCGCAAGCACAAGAGCAATAATTGAAAAATAAGAAAATAAGAAAAATAATATTCATATCTATAAATTCCTCTTATCTATTAAGTTCTAATTAAATTAATATATTTTATTAATTCATTATGCTTCCTAAGTTTTAAAATTCCTTCGCTTTAGATAAGAATCTATAAACGCTTATTGAATCATTCAATCAATCTCAAAAAAACCCTGGGGCAATTTCCAGAAGTAGAATTTCAGCCAATTATCCCTACATTACTGGTACCATTAGACCTCCGACTAGTACGTAAACATTAAGTAAACTTCATTCATAATACTAAAAGACTTATTTTAAGAAAAAGTTACATTTAACTTACAATCCAATTCTGCTATCAAGTATTTGTTCTTTATACAATTTTATTAGTACAACCTTCTTAAATGATCAATAAGACATAATATTAAAATTGTCATTTAATAACAGAATTTTATAGATAATAACTCTAGATAGACCTTTGAGGGAATAAAAAGATGATGATTAAAATATGAATACATACTTGCAATAAACTTATCCTTATCAATAATAATACAAATTAAAAATTGATTTTAAATTAGAAGATACCGATGAAATTGATGTGAATGGGAACGACAATGTAGTAACTATACTCACTAAAGCATAAATCAAACAGTAAAAAAATGATTAAAATAAAAAATAGATATAATTTGTCCATTAAGATATTGCAAGTAAAATTCATAATTATTAAATAGATAAGAGTGAAACTTAAATTGTTTAAATTTAATTCAAATTCTTGAGAGAATGGCATTTAAAATTAGGAAATAATCTCTATGCTGCCAAAAAACTTCTTTAAGATTATTTCAAATCCCTTTAAATAACCAAAATCAAATTTACAGCTTTTGATAATTAAGCTCCAGGTCCTGAACAACCAATTATTCAATCCTAACCAGATTTAAATAAAAAGCAATCAATAAAAACTGAAGTGAAATAGGAACCGGAAAAAGAATAGGAAGAAGTTGAATAACCAGCACAGATATCTGAAAAAGATCTTTAAAATTTATTTCCTTTAGTAAGTGAAGAGTATGTATAGAGGTAAAGAGAAACTCTAGATAAAAGTAATATTGTAACTTTATTATAGAAAATTGCACTTCTGAAGAAAAGATTAAGCGTTTATTTGAAGAAGTTCGCATTAAGTAATTCAAATAATAACCTTACAATGCTGATAAGAACTTTTTCAAATGTCCTTATCATAGATGTTAGAAAGGTTATAAGCGTCCTAATTAATTGAAAAATCATTTGAAATAAAACCATTAGAAATTATCAGAAATAGGATTCACTATTGATGATAATGGAGAATATAAGTACAATGAGAGAATCTTAGATTATTGTTTACTTTTGTGGAAAGTATATCCAAATTTTGTTAAATCAGTTATTAATGAAGTATACATCAATATTATTTTAGATGAGATAAAGAAAAGAGCAGCCAAGTGCATGAAAATAAAATATATCATCTATACACTTAGATATTATAGTTATTACAATTTTCTTAAAATTTTGTTATTCTAATCTTTTTTTTTAACTTAAGAAAATTATACGCAACAAATTATTTGAAATTGTTCTTATTTGATAATTATTAATAACTGTTTTTTTATTACTTTTTGATCTACTGTTTTTCAAAATCATATGTCCAAAAATGGCTCTATTTGGAATTATAAGAGCCAATAGTAAATATATAAAATTAAGTCAATTAATTATTAGACTTTCAAAAATTAATCAAAATAAAAATCAATATTGACTAACAAATAAACTATTTGTGTAATTTGTTATCAAAAAGAGTTAGAGTTTATTTCACTTGGTCAAAAAGAGCTATATATGAATATTGAAATAGAATAAATTTAAAATTAATAAAATTGTAGAATGAGAAATTTAAATTAGATAAATTAGATGAAGCTAATAGCAATTCTGAAATCATTGGTAGCAAAGAATTATTTAAAGATTTTTGATATTAATTGATCATCTGATGGATTAAAGTAATGTTTATTGTTTACATATCATTTTTTAAATATTCTTTTTCTTTTAATTTATCAATTTATATATGAAATTAACTTTAAATTATAGAAATCAAGATAAATGTAACTATCTTCAAAATAAAAATAAAGTAATTTTCTAAATTTAGTAAATATTGATTAAAGTACAAAAATTTATTACATCATATATTAAATTCTTAAAATATCTTCAATATTTTTTATTTATTTGTAGGTTTTGTAGATACATAATTAAACCCATATTTTAGACACTTTTCTAAATCTTTTTTACCCCCATAACCAGTGATAGCTATAATTGGAATTTTCCTCTAAACTTGATATTAATCTTCGAATATTCTGATTTGTTTGGCACAATCCCAACCATTCATAATTGGCATATTGATGTCCATTAATATTGCCTTGAATCCAAGACAACAACAATTCTGTATTCTTTTTTATTAGATCATCTCCAAAGCTTAAAAACCATTAAAAGCCATCGTAATTTCATACTTTTTTTGATGTGAATTCAAATTTCGAATAATATTTGCTAAAATCTCTAAATTGAAATGTTCATCATCTACAATTAATATATCATTAGAATTGCAAACTGTATTAGGGTAGGTTGCCTAATAAAAAATAAATAAATACAATTCTTTTTAGCAAACTTCTCTTTGTTGGACTTAATCTTACTTAAGTTTATTCCTTATTTTCTGATTCAGGAATATCCTCATCATTATGATACTTCTTTATTGAATTATAATTTAAAAAAAAGTAAAATTATGATCCTCCTCCCATTATTGATTCTAAAAATAAACTATTCAATCCTGATGGACCCATTGCCTTAATAATATATTGGCAAACACTCAAACCTAATCCAATTCCAACTGAATCTTTTGAAATTTTAGGATCATCATCTACAGAAAGAAACTAAATAATAAATTGAAATACTTTTTTATTTAATATTCCTTTTAATTCCTCTTTCATTCCTATTCCACTATCAATTATTCTGATCTACACCAACTATTATTATTTGATCTCCTTAACTTCCTCTATGCAAGAAATGGAATCCAGTTAAAAGTCCTTACTTACTTGAATAGTTATTCCTCCTTGAGATGTAAACTTAATTCCATTAGTTAATAAATTGATCAATACTTATTAGAATCTATTTTTATCTCCTATGGCTATAATTGTCTCGGATGGTAATTCCAGGTTAAGATTTAGTTTCTTTTCATAACATTATACTTTGATTAAATCTACACAGTGATTAATAGCACTATTTAAATCAAATTTGTCAATTTTTAATTCAAATTAATCTTCTAGTATATCCCTATAATCAAAAAAATCTTATAGTTTTAATTACATCAAAGTAATGTATTTCAAAGATAATTCTAAGTTTTTGTTAAGTTATTAAATATTATCTATTCTTTCATAAGCTTCACTTATATAACCATTTACTGCATTCAGACTGGTTCTTAATTCATGAGATAATGATCTCATTATTGTTTTCTTTGCTTATTCTAATTTCTTTACTGTATATTATAAAAGTAAAGGACTTAATTCATTAATACAATAAATTTGATAATCTTATTCTTCATTTAAAACATCATTAATTTATATCAAATTAACCATAAGTCTGACTTTATGATTAGTACTAGATTATTATCCAAATGCATCATGAATAAATTTATATTATTCACTATGTTCTACTAAATTATGATTCAATGTTTCAGTATGATTTGGGGATAATTTCAGATTTTCACAATAGATAGAATTCTAGAATTCTTATGCTTTAGTAAATTAACCCAAATTGTTATTACTCTATTTGCCGATATTCATATTATTTGATGATTTTTTCCGTCGTTTTGTTTTTGCTGATAAAATAAATGATTTTGGTTGATGACTTATTTGTATTTATAAATGAATAGTTGTTACATAACTTTTTCTTGAAGAATTGAATAAATAATCATTTGTATTGATATCACTGAAAATGTCTTTGGATTTCTTTTTTAATTAAGCTGAATTTGGACAAATAAAACTTACATTTTATAAAGTATTTTATGAAGGCTATCTTTTAAAATCTACATTAATTATCTTATATTAGTCATCTGTTATACCCTCATCATTTAGTTATGGAATAAAATCAGAAATCTAAAATCCATCATTTTTTATCTCTTCTAAATTTAGATTCCTTATAAAATCTATTTACTATTATTCTTTGCTTTGATTATTTATAGATTGAGCCAATTCATCTGTTACTTATAAAGTTTAGGCTAATTTCTCAAATAATTAATTGGAATATGTGATCTATTTAGTATTTTAATCTAAGATGCATACTGCACTAGGCATCTATTCGATTATTGATAGTAGCTTTAACTATTTTATATAATTGGCAATTAAATGAGACTCTAACTAATAGTTATGAATAAAGGCGGTTGAACATATAATACATATCTCAAGGGGTTCAAATTTGTAAAAATATATGATTGTGAAGATAAAATATAAATAGAGTAAAATCTTTATTATTAAGTTAGTATGGCTATTTACAAGTATCAAATAAAGGAAAATGTAGATCTTATTTATTTCTTCATTTTATACTGTTATCAAGATATAAACTGTAATCAAGCAGTATTAAACAAGAAAGTAAATCTATATTTTCTTACAAAAAGTGTAAATGCATATAATTATGATCTCTAGTACAATAAAAAGTGTTAGTTGTAAAATATTCATCATATTCTCTATTTCGATAATTTCTACGATTAAGCTAATAAAAACATAAAAGACACTAAGAGCTATAGCTGTATGATAAAACATGCTCCTTTTACAAATTAAATCATTCTATTTCCATTAAGAATATTTTGAAGATTTCAAAATTTTTTAATAGTGAGGCCATTGTTTTATGATTGAGTTTTTTTAAGGCTCCTTCATAAAAATTAAGTGCAAAATTTAATAAATAACTTATAAACAATAAGACCAACATTCTAAATAAAAATAAGATTTGAATTAATTATAGATATATATATTCATCTTTAACTTCCTATAAGTTAAGCTAATTAAAAGAAATCTATAAAACTATTATTATATATAATGTAATGACTTAATAGAAATCTCTTAAGATCTCAATTTTATTCATTTCTCTAAATATTAATTGTAAATGTTAAACTAATTTATTCTAATAATAAAGAATATAAAAATAAGATGGAGAGATCTTAATGAAATTGATTAAAAAATAATGAAATTTCATAAATATTTATGTTTTTATATAAATTAATTGAATATTGTTGTATAGTCAGTAAAACATATTTTAAATTAAATGATCGATTTAAGAGAAGAATGTAAGAAATTTATAAAATCTTCTTATCATCTTCTTATAGTAAATATAAAGATTAAGTTCAAAATATCATATATTTTCCTCTTTTTTTTTGAATAAATAACAAAAACCTACTTTCTTTTGAAACAATATTTACCTTAATTATTAATAATAGATATATGTATGATAAAGTAAAAATATAGTTGAAAATGGTGTTTTGGTTAATGAAATGAAATTAAACTATCATAAGAAATAGAGTTTATAAAACCCCGCAAAATCATCTTTTAATTTTTTAACGATCAATTATAAAATTATGTTCTAAACAACCAGCAGTATAAATTCTTAACAATCTCCAAATAGATTTAAGTTTAAGTCCAAAGTCAGGTATAAAATTTAGACGAATATAGTTTTTTTAATGACAATATGGTGCCTGCTACAACAACAAAGATTAACATTCAATACAAAGAATTATTAAGAAATATGTTATCAATATTATAAGAAAAAGCATCATTTGCTAATTTGAGTGAGTTTGATTCTGTAAAGTCAAATCAAATTGCAGTTTCAATATAGAGTTGTTATAATCCAAAGTTTAAGAGTACTGGAGTAGATGAGACAAAGGAAGCATTTTAAGATCTTTTGGATGAAATAAAATAAACAATAAATAGAAAGTAATAGTTTTTAAAATATTTCTTAGATTTCCATTCATCAATTTGTTTTGTTAATAAATCAATCATTCTGATCATTATTTGTAGATTTAACTATTCTAACCAGATATTCATACAGTTGTTTTATATTCTCGTTAGTTTTCAAAAGAATAAATCACTCCTAAATTGATTGGAGATTTGATTTGGCTACACTTAAAAAAATTTAATTTAACAGTTAATGTTGATTGCCCAATCAAACATATAGTTCCAGTTTGTGAAGAAGGAATACAAAAAAGCATTTTAGACGGTCTTCAAGTGACTGTCCGTTAGAGAGAAGTACCTACCTTATAATAAGCATAAACTCCAACAAAGTAGATTGTAATTAGAACCTCATTTTGTTAATAAGCAGGAAGTGGATAGAAAAGTGCTTCTAAATTAGATATTTATAAAAGTATAGAAAATGTTAGAGATATGGAAAAATCAGTAAGAGTATATTTTTCACCCACAAAATCTCAGGCATGGATGAGTTAAACCAATATATCATAAATTGATCTTTCTGGTTAAAAACAGAAAGTTTAATCACCAGAAAAGAAATTCACTGTTAAATTATTTTCTTAGACAATCCCAATTACTTGTTTTGAAGAGGCTAAATTTGTAGATTTAATTTAATAAACTAATTCATATGAAATAGAAATAAGTGGAAATTGTATAAAAAATGCTAAATCATAGCTAAATGTAGATGAAATATTAGATGATAATACTGACACTGTTTATGTGTCTACAAGAGTGGAAAGAACAGATCTAATAAAATGCATTATCAAAGCTCCTGAAGATGCAATTATTAATATTACTAAAAACATTACTGAAACCTTAACATATGATTTTAATGAAAAAGCATTCATATTTTATGGAAGAGATAAATAAGAATATATTATTGATGTATCAAAAAAGGATTGCTTCTCATAAAAGAAGACTATCTTTTTGTAAGGAAATACAGATGTGAAAATTGAATTTGATTTAGTAAGTTGTGTAGAAACTACTCTTTAATTTAGAGTATATAATATTCTATTAAGAAGTGGATAACATAAAGATATTGAAAATTGTAGATTGGAAGTATTCTAATCAGATTAAGCTGATTAAGAACCTATTATAGGAATGACAAATGAATAAGGTTTGTTTAATTGTCCAGGATTGATGTTCAAATAAGTTAGAGTGCATGCTTAACGAAAAGGATTCTTATAAGTTTCTTATGATTTTGATGTGTTAGCCAATTCAACTGGTTAAATACTTAATATTCCTATGATACCTGATTATTATAGTCTTATAAATTAGTATCATATCTTAATTTATGTTCCAAATAAAACTAATTTTTAGCTTGATTATTCAATGATATGTTCAGGTAAATTTAATTAAATAAATTATAGATGGAGTGAAAATTGATTCTAAGAATAGATCACATAATGTTATGAAATCTAAATTAGAAATTAATAGAATTAATCAATAAACTATGTTATGGAATTTTTCTGTTCATGTATAATCATTAGATCCATTTTTATCTGATAATTGTTACTAATTTTTTATTAACAACTAAAAACCTAAACGAACTTTATTATGTTAAGAACCTTTATCACCATAATGCAAAGAAAATAATGGTAACACATCAAGTAAAGCTTCATGTTTTAAAACTTTTAATTTAAATGAAATGTTCTTAAAAACAAGAGTAATGTAAACTGAAATCAAAACCTTTGTAAGATAAGAAAGTGATATTATTGCATAAAAGATCAATAATTTCTGTGCTGAAGATTCTGTTAGAATATTTGTAACTTTTGGACATAAAGTTTTGGAAACATTTATGATTCAAACTAATTTACTTATGTAAAATGAAAAATGTTTTGGAGTCATTGATTGTAACTATTTATTTATATTTTAGTGGATAAAAGGCTGTTTGTAAGAGATAATGATACTACATAATAAAATATTAAGAGAAATCTAGCGAAAATGCCAACTTTCAAAAAAGATATGAAAAATACTAATGAAGATCGCACTATGACTACTATTCTATCCCATATTACCAATTAAAGGTTTCAGGAATGACAATTATATATAAATATAATTTACTTATGATTTTAAATATATTTGAATCTTTATTTATCAATCACTTGAACGTGAATGAGAGCTTGAAGAAGAACTCTTACTCTTTCTCTTTCTCTTTTTTGATTTTTTCTTTTCACTACTGGAGGAAGAGCTTGAAGATCTATGCTTTCTATGTTTTTTTTTCTTCTTTGAATGGCGCCTAATGTCACATGTTCTCATACCTGGAGTCAGAATAAGAGCGTCTATTCAAACGACAATTTCGAGCACTAAAATTATATTTAATTTACTTACAAATGCCCCTATTTCCCACATTAATAACAGGCCCCATCTTTTTTCTTTGCTCGTGCTAGCTCCACAATCAAATTTCTTCCATTGATCTCCTACTAATTCATCAATCTAACAGCATCAGCTGCTTCCTCAGGCTTAGTATAAGCCTGCACCCTAATGCCAACTCCCACGTCTTACGATGAAACAAAAGCGTCCTTTCCATGAAAACTCCTGAATCTCTCCATGTCTAGCGAAAATACTCTTAATATCCATTTCTGATTCTTTAGCTGAGTATCCTGTTACATAGATCCGATTCGCCTCTTCCTTTTTATGCTAATCCGAATCTGATGACATATATATTAATTATTTTAATGATAACTATTATCTAAATCTGAGCCAAATACATAAATATCAAATAGAAGCATTTTTACATAAAAATTAAAAACAAATATTTTATCAATTTATTAAATTCAAATTATATTAATACAATTCATATCTTTATTAAAATTCTCATGTATCAAACTATTAACTTCAAAAGATACAATTAAGAATCATAATTCTTTTTATTCAAACTAATGCAAAATATATATAATAATATAAATTTTATCCTAGGTGTTAGATTCATATGAATCAACCAAGAATCTAGATTTCTTGAGTATTATTTTGATCATGTATTAAAATTAAAAATGTGGAAGGTTGTAACTTAGAAAATTTAATTTATTAATAAATTCTTCCATTAAGATATATGAATATAAGAATATTTTGTTTTAAAGATATTACTAATATGATTATATGGATTATAAATTAAGGTAAGTTTTGAAAAGAATAACCATGTCTTAGTAATTTTGAAATGATTTATTGAAATATTTTAAGAATAAAATATTCATATAGTGACATAAAATATGATTATTAAACGTCAAAATTTATTTTTCATTTTCCTAGAATATAAACTAAGTTGACAATTATGATAGTAGAACGAACAAAAATTATAATTCTTATATTAATTTAGTCAAAATATAATATTATCAGATTGAAAAATGCAAATCCTATGCTATAAAATTAAGAACATAAACATTTTCCATTAATCTATCATATGGAAATAAAGTTAATATTTTTTTATTCTCTTAATATTGCTAAGAAACCTTTTCAATCGATAATTTTCCAATTAATATTGTAATGCTTGCCAAAATATTTGCTAAGATAAAAGTTAATAAATTTAAATAAATTATTTATGATATGATATTGTTAATCTCTCTTGTTAAAATTTCTATAATAATTGAAAAACTTAAGTGTGAATATAGTCTTTCTAATTATATATTAATTTGCAATAATAAAGAAAATTTAGAAGTTTCATTTTAAGATTTTGATTATGTATCTTCTACAATGTCATTATAGTTATAAAATAATTCTTACAAAACATAAATTAAACCTTTTGATAATGAAGGTATAGATTGACACTGTTCAAAAGTAAACAACTTCTAATACTCAGTATCTGGTAAAATTCTAAAATATATATAATATAGCTTTACATTCCTTCCTGATAAACACTACACATTTCATCCAATAATATTTTATTGATGAGGATATTTGATTATTCTTATTAAAGTGAGATCTATGTAATTCTAGACTTAAATTCACCCAACACAGTATTCTAATATTAAATCATCTCTTATGTAATGGTTTTATTGTAATAAAAGGCTTAGTTTGCATATGCGAAAATTAAATCATTTGCTATGTTTTCATAATATATTCTTCTTTAACTATTTACTTCTACATCATTAAGGACTTGTTTGTACATCAAATAAGTTCCAAAATAGTATAATGAATACAATGCAGAGAATATAAAAATCATAAGTAAGAAGATTAATAAATTTAAATTAATCTCTAAAAATGTAAATGAATTTATTACATGGAGTTCTAATTTATTTACCAATTCTAATTTGACTTTCTAAACTACTTTAGGTAGAATTTTTCTGAAATTAACTTATCAGTGATGCTTCAAAGGATTCTTCGTTAGTTTCATTAGTTTTAAATTTTGCATGATTTATTTAATTATACAATGAATGAAACTAAATAAATTGATCCTTAATGAAATCTCTTGAAAATGTACAAAATAATTTATAAAATGATATTTTCATTTTTAAAATTTAAATATAAAAATAAGCATAACCAAATAGAAGTAAAATTACAACAATTTCTTCAAGTATGAAACTAAATATAGTTATTATATTACTAATTAAGAAGACTTCCTATTTACAAAGGAGAATTGGCTCCATGAAATTCATCTAACAAAATGTGAAAAGCATATGTGTTATTAAAGAAATCATCTACAGATATACTAGAATTACTATGATAAACTTCAAACATTTGGGATAAAATATTTATGATTCGTCTTTATATAGTTTATTAATTTATTATCTGGATTTAAGGCATGAGAGATACTGTTTCATCAATAAATTTCTAATGTTATTAATAATAATTTATTGAAACTTTGAGTAGATTATCAAAATTAAATTCATTTTATGATTGATATACCTGAGCAACAATAAATTCATTGTAATAGTAAGAAAGTCGATAAGGTAAACTTTCAAAATTAAGATTGGTCTCAACCTTTTGAAAATTTATGATTACAATACAAAAATTTAGGATGAATCCACTTACAAGTAAAAAATAAAATATCAATAAAAAAGTCTTAATCCTAAAATTTAAAACTTTATTGTTTTCTAGGCAATATTTTATTTACAATCTAATTGTATTAGTGTTGTTTTAAGAAGATCTACTCCCAACAGATCCATTATATTATTATTATTAGAAAGGTTTTTGCTAAAATTATATTTGTTCAAATTCTTCGCTTTTTTAGGATATAATATTTTAAGGAATAATAATTTTAATATCAGATGAATTCTAGCATTATTATTTTTACATTATAGGTTCTTTCAAAAAAGTATTTTAAATTGTATTATTAATTGTGAGTAAAGCTAATTAATTCTTGAATTCTTCTATCATTTTTTTTTCTTCATTTAAATTATCATATTCTAAATCATATTCATTCATCAATGTTTTTGATGGAGGAGGAGAATTCAATGGTGATTTATAAGTAGGTAATTCTGATTGATAAGTAATATTAATTTATGACTTAGGAGGTTTGGCTGAAGTTAAGTCTAATAAGCCAGCATACTATTTGTTTATACTTTGTCTATATTCTGGGATTTCTACTATAACTACTCTATATATAATAATAATCAAAAGTATTACCTTAAATTTATAGTGGTAAGACTTGTAAGATGAAAATTAATTTAATATTTAAGAGTACTTTAAGAATTATTTTTTATCTACTCTTTTATTCTTCTATTAAGTTATTATTTGCTTCCATAATTAGATGAAGGTAACTGTGAATTTGTTTGTTTTTCTATTACTGGAATAATCAATTGTCCTTCTTCATATAAGTCTAATTTATCAAAATGCTCATCAAATAAACTATCCCATATTTTAGATAATCCAGGAATCATAAGTAAAAAATCTAAACCTTTAACATTATCTAATTCTAACCCTAAATATTATTTAAATATATCTTCATATATATTCTGTGTTATTTCTTCGATTTGTCCTTGTTCATTAAGCATCAAATAACCATATGTTGAATTAACTGGAGTCATAAGAGCTTATGCTCCAAATTCCAAAGGATTTACTTCAATTCTCAATCTAGTATTGATTGGAATAACAAATTAAGATTTTAATTTTACTAAAATTATTCTTAATTCTCTCTTTAATACATTAATTCTTCCAGTCTCGACAAAATTGTTTAAATATTAATCATGATCATTAGCAATGATTGAAGGTATAAATTTCTTAATGTTTTAATTCAATATTTCAGGATCTTTAAATTAAATTACTTATTAAAATGATCTTGTGTATCTAATAACATTCCCTCTAGGTTAGAGTAAAGTAATTTGAACTACACAACTATTTTAATCATAAATAATTTTATCCACTGATTGAATAAATTCAGCCATTAATTAGCCTTCTCTTTTATATTATTTTGTCCTTGTTTTATTATAGTTTATGTATTTTTGAAATATCTTATATATTGTATCACACTCTCCACTTTATGGATTTGTCTTAAAAATAATCTAAATCTAATTTTCTAAATGGTTGATATTGGTGACTAACAATAATCCTTTCTTCTATACAATTTTTGCATTTATTATTGGAGAAAAGAGAATTTCATAAAATTCCTAAGATTATTATAATTAGTTACTATTTCTTGTTTGACAATAAGAAAGAAATTTTATTTTAAAATTTTTAATGATTCTTCAAAAAGACAAGCTTTTTTAAAGTCAAAAATTTAATTAACTAAGTTTTACTTCTTTATTAACTAATTAAATCTTTATAAAGATTATTATTGAAGGCAGTGTATAATCTACTAAAATCTCAAAGAAAGCTATTTTAAAACTAATCTATACTTTTTCAAGATTTGATACTCTAATTACTTCATAAATTGCAGAAATTGGTGCTTTTTTTATATCATTTAGATAACATATATATGTTAATGTTTTCTAAATGCTACCATCCTCCTTTAGTTCATCCTCTAATACTTAACCCAACAATAATTTCAAAAATTCTTTACATTATTCAATATTTTAGAGGTAGTCCTTTTTATTTAAAAAAGTTGAACAAAAGCATTTTTATTAGAAACTAGCATTTTTTAAATTTTTTGTCATCCTCATTTATTTACATTCTTGTATATGAATTCTTACTAATGTATATATTTAAAATAGTTATTGCTAATCCTAATTTTCCAATCTCTTTTTAAATAAAACCTATTATTTGACATTCCAATACATTCTTCTTAAATATTATTGTTAATTCTTTAATTCATTCTTCCATTTTTATCTGATAGATAGCTAATGTATTAAAAAGATAATCAAAGGGTAAAATAATAGAATTAAAAGAGACAAACTGATTTTCATTTTTTATTCTCCAAATTCATATAGAATCAACACAATTTAATATACCAGCATTAAAGAATTTACCTTAAAGGTAATATTTAATATTCTAGGATCTATGTAAGTAAGTTATCTATATGTATATAGTGTCTATATAATATTTATGATTAATCCTAAAGTTTGAATAATAATTGTATTTTATAAACTTCCAGATAAAAATATTATGCTAAAGTTATATGAAAATTATTACAATAGCCTCAGTATATATAAAATGTCATTATTTAAACCTTGCTATTTTCCTAAAATATCATAATTTTTTATTCTGTATTCAATCTTATGGAAATGCAAGAGTGTTCCTACTAACAATTAATATATAATTATTATGAAACTTAGTAGTAATACGACATATTCAAATTCATTCAAATTTTCTAATTAAAAATAATTAATACTGAGACTAATTAAATCAGCAACAAGACTTACAGCACAAAAAAGTATCGGTGTTTACAAAATCTCAAGATTAATTTATAAATACCAGGAAATTAAGGATGATTGCCAACACTCCTCAAAATGATAATTATATTTTTTCTAATATTTTTCTTATTATTACTTGATCTAGTGGTAAATCATAAAGAAGTAACTTCTATTTTAGAAATAAATCTTAATGTTATACTAAACAAATTATCTTAATCAATAATAAAGTTTTTATTGATAATCCTACAATCACACATATAATTCTGGCAGTAATTGAGTTTCCAAATAAAGTGTATATCCTAATATATAAAATAAACTGTATCACTTAAAATAATTGATCAAGGATCTAGATTAATTTTGAAATTGGTCTTATGAGACGGTATTCTAATTTTGTGTGTATACTGATAGCATTTAAAGGTTCTCAAAAAATATCATAACAATAGCCAATTTAAAGGTAATCCTCTTAGAATCTTTGATAAATAAGAAGTCTTTGATATAAAATGCTTTGATTTTTAGAAGGAACTTTTTCATTATAATAATACAAGATTAATTAATTAAAATGATTCTGAGTTTCACACATTAATAATAAAGTGACCACATTAATTTGATTTCAACCTAATGTTTACAAAATAATCATCCTAATTGAACTGTTATTAATTTGATAGGTAAAAAATTATAATAATTTTTTCATTAAATTGTAAATATAGACAGTTGATTATTAATTTTGAACTACTCTATTATTTGTACTGATCATAATAAATCATATGTGGTTCCAATTTAATTATATATGTTTATTATAATAACCGTATACTTAATTGTTTGATTGACTAATAGTAATCTTAAATTATCAAATACTGGCTAAGATTAAGTTTAGAGTATTTTTCATCTTATCCTATTATCATTATTAAGTATTCACAATCTCTCTGTATTATTATCAATATAATTTTCATCAATCATAAACAATTTCGACTTTATTGTTAATTTAATAGGATTTAACTGTGATAAATCAAGAGAATAGTTCTTAGCATCTCTTAACGGTTTTTCTAAATAATTATAATTCATTATTATTACAAAAATAGAAGATAAGAAGTGTTAAAGTCTCTTAAATTTTACTTTATATTTGATCTTAAAAATATTAAAGATTTTAAAAAGCCTTAGAATTTAGAGATTTATAATTTAAATTGACAACATTTAAAATTCAATAATGAAGATTATAATGTGTTATTTTCTTTCTATTAATAATGATCGCGTTTTAAGAATTTATAAAACAATAATTTTCATTTTATAATTTAAGAACATTATAAATTTTATAAAATTAATTTATAATTGTATATAACTGAATAAATTATAATTAAATGTTTTTGAGGTATTACACTAATTTAATAGTCAATAAAAATTCATCTAAAAAATAAAGATAATATTAATCAAAAATTTTATAGAGATGTATGAAAATTTTCTTTAAAAATGATTATTTTTCATCTTTTATATAAATAATATATATAAATATAATTTTATATTAAAATAATTAGAAATAGTTAATAATAATTATATAATTAATGTTACGATCCATCTAATAAGGATTCTCAAACTTGACAAAAGCCAATCCTTTGAAAAATGGATTCAGATTTGAAAATTAAAATCTCACTTGGACTTTTGGAGAATTTGATGTAATGGTTAATTTTATCATGAGACCCATTCAAGTGCATTTGCATATGGATTGATAGAGTAAGGTTGGAAATAAGGAGATAAAATATTATTCTTATTGGGCCGATCAAATACTAGTGAAGCAGCGACTGCTTTTATTGGAGCTGCCAAAGCTGGAGTTAATGTAATACCATTTAGATCTAATGATCAAAATGAAATTGAAAATACAATAAGAGTTGTCAATCCTAAAGGGATTGTATTTTCTCCAAACCAATTAATAGGGGAATCTAAATTTATTGAAGTGCTGAAAAATCTAGTGCCAGAGACTTCATAAAGTAATAAATCGAAATTATTTAATTTTAAGCTTAATCTGGTTAGATATTGAAAAGTAGTAAATTTAGCAATCTAAAATGGTTAATTCATACTGGATTCTATTCTTACCCAGGCACTTATAAATTCAGAGTATAAAGATTATGAATAATTAGGAATCTCTAGTTTATGCTTCCAAAAATTTTAATAGGCTTTCACTACCATAAAGCACAGGTCCAATTACAAGTGTTTTAAAGAATGGACAATTATAGAATTATTCTTATTAAGACCTATTGAAATTGAGTGAAAAAGTATCTGGATCACAACATGTAATCGTATCTGGAGATCCTTAGACTGTTACAAACTTCTCTATTGGTAGAAATAATAAATTTATTATAATATAGTTGTTGGAGGATTGGAAAAAGGATACAATACAGTATTTACAGGTGGTGATAATCTAAATAAAGTATAAAAGATCCTTTAGTATTATGGAAATTATAGTCTTGTTGTTGATGATTCAGTGTTAGGAGAACATTAAGTTAAAATAGTTTTAATTTATTATAGAAATTAGATATTAACAATCTATAAAATTTGTTCACTACAGGTGATGTCAACAAGGCTTAAAACATATTCCAAAAACAAGCCATTTAATTATGAAATCAATAAATCATCGAATATAATTATTATTAACAAAATGATTAATTAAATGAATGGTCTAGGCCTCTAAGTAGATGACAGCATTTCAATTTTATATTTTTTTTAATTAACTTTTATACTATCACATATTGATTATATGTAATAATTGGAAGATATGGGGAATAGAAGTTCAAATCATGAGAATTTCAATTTTGAATTTGAAACTAGATATCCTTATTTCATCATCTACTATTTACCATGTAGGGATATCTCATTTAGATCATATTGAAGAATATTGAATTTTAGATACTACAAATTCAATTAAGAGATCAATACATAAATAGTTCAAATAAATGATCAATAGATTAGAGTTTAATCAAAAGTTACCTAAGAATTTAACTATAGAAAATTAAGATTTTAAATTTATTATCCTAAATGATCTGTAACAAATTTAGAAATAGAATGAAAATAATTTATGTTCCCTGTATTTTTTATTAAATATTCTTTCACATTTTTAATTTAGACATCATATTATTCTTGTTCTTCTCATTGTTTTAAGAAAATTAGTTATGATCTATTATTACTTATTCAAAGTTGTTTATTAATTATAAATTCATATTCAATAATCAATTTGATTATATATATAATATAATAATTACTTTGCAGTGTGTCAGAACATTGCTCAGATATTATTGTTAAAATTGGATTCTATTGTTGCTTATGATGAAATATAGAGAAATCAATATTAAAAGTGTGCAATTGATAAATTGTGATTTTGGATTATTAATTGCTATAATAACAACTCATTTTACAAATTCAATTTATTATTGTTTTTGTATAAAGCCAGTAAATTCAGATTTATATCATAAAAGAACTATTGAAATAAAATGTATGAATTATGTTCTTAAGTGAAAATAAATAAATAGTATATAAAAAGTTGTTTGTAAAATTTAGTAAAACTTAATAAAAATTCAATCAATAATGTAAATAATGCTTTTAGACCTAATCAAAATCTTTATATTCCTAAATCATAATTTTTAGATTACCTTTAAAATGATTTTAATTTTTAATTTTTAGAAGTAAATTACCCTAAAAATAGAAATTATTACATATGATTAATAGAACTTATTATAAGTATTTAGAATAGCAAAATTTCATTATTATTTATTATAGATTGTTAATATTTTTTCTTACTTAGTTAAGTTTATAATTAGAAAAAAAAACAATAATATAAAGTTTGAAATAACCTAAATAAAGAATAGAAAATCTATTTTTAGTTATTCCTATTAGTATATGTTGAAACTGTTTCAGTAAAATTGAGTTATAAATACGAAGTTTTGTTATTGTCTATTCTAGTTAAGACGTTTAATCGTGAATATTCTTACATTATGCAATAATATGATACTTCTAAGTCGAGATTTATTTTATGATGAAAATTAAAAAATAGAAAGCCCTAAGATCAAAATATAAAAGTATAAACTCCTCAGAGAGAGCTTTAATAATTAATTATATTGAAGAATACAAGTACTCAACTTCACATGTAAGGCTATATGGGATATTATTATTAAGGTTTCAATGATAACAGGTCACAATGTTTCTACTATAAAAGCTATATATTAAGTATATAAAAAACATGGAAGGATAAATAAGAAACTTAAAAGAGATAAGATTTTGAATTAAACATTTCAATTTATGTTGTTTGTAGTAGATGATCTGTATATTTTTATTTCATTTAGGCAAACAAACCCTAAAAAAATAAGTATGGAGTAATTCGAATTCTAAAAATAAATTACAGAAGATCAACAATTGAATTTATCAAATAGCTAGGAATAAGCAATAAAAAGAATTTTAGAATACAATCAACTCAAAATTATTAACCTTCTGGATAATGCAACAGCTCTAGATATATTTAAAAGAGAATTGAATATAATATATTCTTCAGAATAACCCAGTCAGTAATTCTCTTCCTTAAAACATTTTCCATGTTTAAATAAAAATGAGAAGAATTAAACCAATTTTGTTTTGAAGAAAAATTTCAAAGTTTTGTTAGACATAATCTCTGAAAATCAGGTGGATGTTAAAGAAAATGGAGAAAGTAAGTTAAGTGTTGTCAAAAAACTTGATGAATAATATCGATTAATGAAAATGTGAACACATCTTATTTGATTATTCATAAAATTTACAAATCATTTAATTTCTAATTCTTACTATTTAATTAATAAAAAAAGAATAATTATTTCATTCTGAAATAAATTAAAAATGGTTAAACTTTGATTATGATGGGATTTATATTTCTTTTTAAGTATCTCTTAGGTATTGAATGAAATTCAAAATTAGAATAAGCAAATTTAATAAAAATATATTATTTTTAAGCTCCTTAATAATTAAATACAATATATTGTATACCACACTATTACAATT
Organism: Paramecium biaurelia; assembly: GCA_000733385.1. Classification (NCBI taxonomy): domain Eukaryota; phylum Ciliophora; class Oligohymenophorea; order Peniculida; family Parameciidae; genus Paramecium; species Paramecium biaurelia. The sequence continues at coordinate 37,000 of JPFL01000194.1, read as the reverse complement.
TATATGGTTTAAAATAATTGAAATCCTAATATTATTATGATTAAATAAAAATATATGATTTTTAATAAATATTAGTTAATAAACAAAAGACTTTTTTAATTATTTTTACTTTATATGTAATGTGAAATAATTAATATTAAAATAAATTATCATTTTTCAACTTTAAGTTCACCAGAATTAATCTTTCCAATTATTGCTTTTACTGTTTATCCATCAACTGTAGCACCAAGAGATTATGCAGTACCTAATACTTATTTGACAGTTCCAGTAAAGGTCTTAGCAAGAGACTTCTCTTCTATAGCTCTTGCAACTTTAATAACTTATTCAAGTGTCAAATTTCCATTATGTTTAACATTCTTTGTTTTCTTTCTATCCCTTTCATAACCCTTAATAAATTAATTTATGAATATTTTATACTCCAATTTCTTTGATTAGTAATGCACTTGAAGTAGGAATGACTGTAACATCTGCATTTCTATTTTGACATCTCAAATTGACCATAACTCTAATACCCTTCCATTTACCACTTTCTGCAATAATTTTATCACCAACTTATTTAGGATTCTGTTTTTATATTATGCAATAATGATTACAAGTCCGAGAGGTCCCAATTTTGGAGCAAGGGTTGATGCTGGTCCACCTTCTCCTCCAAAGACTTTAATATTAATCAATCTAACTTCATTTGGATCAACTTTAGGAGGCATTAAAAAAGATTTTAATTTATTTTAATATATAAATATATGTAGTAAATTATTCTAATAAATTTATAGAATCCACATCAATTTAGAGATTGAAAATACAAAATAAATATAAGAATCTTGAAAAGGTTAATGATAATAATCATTTTTCATTAAAAAACAGCCAATCTACTTTATCTTGTACGAGCAATGATCATATTTCGAACAGAATTACGTTCACTTTATACAATAGATTAACCTTAATGACTGAGAATTAAATTATTTGATGATTGGTTTCTAGATTTTAAAACTCTTGGTATGTATTCAACATCATTAAATGTTTCTCTACACATAGGACATGTCAATTGTTTTTAAATCCATTATTATAAACAGTTATCATGCATGATATGTTTGCATGGAGTTTATCTACATAATCTATTATCTAATGGATCTAAACAAATTACACAATCTAAATCTTTGACTGGATTTACTATAGGCATTAATTAGATAACAATATTATCTGAGCAATCCTCTTAATTTTCTTTGATATTAGTCTATGATAAAAATTAACATCTTCTTCTAACTATATAAATTAGAATTAACAATATAATGAATGAAATTACACTTAGAATTGCTACCAAAATAAAATCTTAGAACTTTTAATCATTATCTAATAGTTTATAATTTAGAACTATATCTTATTTCTAGGAGTTTATGTTTTTTAATACTAACACAAAAGCGTAGTAACTGGCTTCAATATGATATTTTTGAAATTTACTAGAATAATCAATTTCCTCTGGAGTTGATGTCAATTATCCATCATATATTAATTTACTATCAATTAAATTTGATTATGGGTATTAAAAAGGTTAAAGTATATAAATCTTTGAATCTATCAAAGAGGATGACTAAATTTAGAAATTTCTTGCCTAACTCAAAATTTTATAAACTATTACTTTTAATCATCTATTAATTGAACTTGTTAATAAAAGATTGAAATAATTAATGTTTCATGAGACTTTAAGCTTTCAGAATACTGAGTCCTATTATAGAGTTAAACAACTTCAAATTGGCATCTATCTCTACATTTATATCAGCATTTTATACCCTGCTGCCGTAGTTTGACAGTGGCATTGCAAATTTTAACAGATTCCTTAATTTGAACAATTATTTGGACAATTTCTAAAAGGGACCTCCTTAATAGTAACATTACTATCTGGTAAGACAAAAATATCTAATTTATATTATATTCCAATTTTGAGTTTATAATACATGGATAAATATTGAGTACTTACTTATGCTATTTCACTCATAATAACTGATTTTTCTGCTACTTCAATTTTCATATCAAGCCATTCATCACTGAATATTTCAATTAATAAATAGTTTTGACTTGCTTGAAACTCCTTAATTAAGCAATTGATCAAGATGGCATATAAGAATAAGCAAAATAACATATTCATAACTATTATATAATATTAATATTGCAGAATATAAATTTAATTAATAAAATTATATCATAAAGAATATCAATTCAAAGATAAATGTAAATGAGGATCCTCAACGCCATTTTCTATATTTTCTAACATTTAATTCCTTAAACATCTCAAAGCATTCCTAATATCTTTACATTTTTTAATAACTATTTATGATAAAATGGGTGCTAATTAATATAAAGCTCTATCTTCTACATCACCATACCAACTTTAGATACAAATACCATTATCTGGTTGATGCTAGAAATTCTCAGCCATATTATCAATAATAATTGTAGTATTTAAATCTCTACCTACAAATGTTAAATCTTTAACATGTGTTCCATCTATTTATGTAGTGTGCTATCTATACAATCTATAAGAAATAACATTATTTTTATCAATCAAATCTAAAATGAAATCTGCATAATCTTGTAATGCTGCTGTGAATATTACTATTTCATAATATTTACTCATTTCTATTAAGAATTATTCTGCATATGGTCTAACTAAGAATTAACCATCATCAACTAACTTGATCAATCATATAAAAATACTTCTTAATAATGAACTAAAGTTTCATCTAAATCAATTACTAAAGTATATCCATTAAATTTTGGTAAATAAGGTATTTTTAATTCTAAATGTTTTTCTATTTCTTCTTATTCAAGAGTCTTTTCAGTTTCATTTGTATCCATAGTTTATCTCATTTTATTGATTTCCAAAATGACTTTATCAAATTATTGTTTAATTAACATAGTACCTTATTATAATGAAATCTAATCGATATTTTATAATAATTTTTCAAGTCTTGCACATTTTAAATCACTAGAATTTTCTATACTAAAATAATAATTTAAATTATTACAATAAAATTAATAATGAATGAACAACATTTGCATGTTTCTTTAATTAAGTAATATCTTAAATAGCTTTATTTGTTTTTCTATTCTATTTTATTTTACTTAGTCTATTCTATAAAATGTTCTTTTAATCATCTGTTAAATTTTATTTAATTAAAAACTCTAAATAAATAACCATACCGTTATGTATATAAAGTAAGAGATTCTTAATATGTTATAATTCATCATTATAATTTTCAGTTAATCCTTACAGCATAATAACAAATATTCCCATTCTTTCTAATAGCATTTGTTTACATACAATTTTCTATTATATTATATCTTTACAATCTCCTTAAGATTATGGAATGGCATTCAAAAAGTTCTAACATAATTTTACTACCTTTCTTTATTTTGTAATAACAGCTAAAATAGTAAACACACACTCTTCCTAATTGACTAGATTAGTCAAATATTATTCTGTATAATCTGAAGTGGGTGTACATTAAGTAGAAAACTTTGATTCTTCTGTTCTTTATTTGAGAAGTTTTGATTTTTATTTAGTGAAATTTTTTAAATTGGATGTATCAGCAAATTTTTGATGGATTTAATTATATATTTTTTTGAGTGATTCAGGCATTTGATAAAGTTTAGTAGGTGAAATAGATCTCTATGATGTATTATGATTACTTGTGTCTAATCTAATTAATGATGCTTTTGGATTTTAGATATCTTATGAACTTTAACGTTTTGATAACATATCACTAATGATTGAGTTTATTTTATTAGCTGATTATTTTTTACCAGAAGTGAATGATTTATTAGTATATTTAACATCTTAATCATAAGGATTTCTATTTATTCTTTCATTTAAAGGAGTTCTTTTTGATATCATTTATCTTAAGTTAGTTTTACTATTCATCAGTTAAATTAATTATATATATAAAAACAAAGTTCATTCTTTTTTTGTTTTGATTTCAATAGTTTTAGAATGATCTCCTTATTTTATTTTATTCTTTTCTTAATTAAATTCTTCTCTTTTGAGTACCAATTCAACCCATTCAGGTTCATCTGGAATTACTCCTTCGATTACAAATTTGATTCCAATAACAATATGTTCTGCTACTATAAGGAATAAAAAGTTTCGAAGTCCAAGCTAATTAAATTATTTTCAATACATTATTTTAATCATTAGAGGAATCTGAATCTTCTCCTATCAAAGTATTTAATTATTTTTAATTAGCTTAATAGATAGATAAACAATTTGATACAATCCCAATATATCCAACTAATTATAAAATATCATTCCACACACCAATACTCTTCTTTGGTTCTGCTAATGGTCTCTTTACAAATTTTCTATAACCATATAAGAGACCTTCAATATTTAGAATATTAAAAATCAATATTGCTATAGGAATAATTTAAGACCCTGCACTAAACATAGTGGCCATACAAAATTGAATTATCTATTTTATTATCAAGATTTACAAAATAAGTAAATTATTCAACATGATTTGGAGGATCAATCATTCTTTTGTTTAATTCAATTTATGATAGAAAATATATAGAAGATAATCCTTTATCAGATGATTTGTTTATCGCACTGGTTTCAGTATCATAGATACTTACTCTTTAAACTGCAGCTATTTATTTTTAATTGTTTTATTTATAATTTTTGAAATCCCATTTAAATTTAATCCTGATAAATGAAAAAGATATTAATGGATAAAGAGTATACCTTATCAAATGAATAACAGACCATGTTATAGTGAATGATATACTTAATAAGTCTAATTCTTCAGAATCTGGTCTTATGATACTTCTATAAAATAATCGACCAAATGAATTCAAAAATGTAAATGCAAAGACTTTTAAGATGTAAACATTCTCTCTTTCATCTTAATATTGATGATTTTCATAAACTAAAGTATGTTTTGCAAAAATATTAAAAATTTCATTAGTAATAAGAACTGAAAGTGCTAATACACATGCCCATAATGCATCATAAAGTTAATCTCCTTCATTTATTTGTTTAAGATAATAATATCCAAATTGTTCTCCACCTATAATGATGATTGCCAAAAATACTAAAGGAGTATTTGATTTTAAATATTTCCATTAAACATTCCTTGTATCCATAATCTCAATGGTATGAGTAACATCCTCAATAATAAAGGCTCCTTTATATTAAGGAATCCTTCTTCTTTATTCTTTAGCAACATGCATATCAAAATTGTACATTGTTTCACTTTATTTTCTTTTCCAGAATTCAAAAAATATTGTAGCCCAAACAGCCATACACAAAGTATAGATTGGAACTATAGCATTTATAGAATCTCCATCAATGAAATGAAATATTCCTATTAATAATCCTGGAATGGCTGGTAAAAATAACCATGTTGTAAAAAAACATAAGAAAACAAAAAACATTCCTACCTCTGCTCCAAAGTAAGATGATAAAGCACTAAATGTTCTACTTTATGATTTTCTTAATTAAAATGGTTCAAATAAGATATGAAATCTTTCATTTTTCCAAAATTTTAAAATCAATTCTTTTTCTTCTTCATCATGTATAGGATATTATTCAATTAATAAACCATCATTAATAAATTAATCAATATCGAATTCATCATACAATAAAGATTATAATATCTATTAGTCATGTACATGATGAAAGTTTTCAAATTATTCTTAAATTTGTATATTAAATGGACATAAATAACCTTCTCTTGAATTATATATCATCATTTGAGTTTCATCTGCTATTATATTTTTGAGCTTTTCATCGACTTTTAAACAATAATAGGTATATTATTTATCAATTGATTCAATAGGTAAATATTTAAACATTCCTTTTTCAACATTCTTCTTTTATTATATATTATAAAATTATTATTCCAACAATTAATTTTTTACTCTTTACCATCCTACTAAAACATGATTATATCCTGATCTTAAAAAATTCTTTTATAAATTATTTAGAAATTATCTCTTTAAATGTTTTATCTCTGTCAATCTTGATTAATCAAAAGCACGATGATTACGAAAATTATATTAATTAGGATCAGCTCCTTTCTTTATTAATGATTTTACTATATCAACATGTCCTCTCTCAACAGCCACATGTAATGCTGTCTATGGTTTATCTTTTGTCATTCTATTAATAACATTCTCACTTCTAAATTCCTTTACTGCTTCTGACTCTAAATAATATTCAACTAATTCTTTCCTATTATGATAAACAGCTGCATGTAAAGCATTTCTTCCCTTATATGATGGTTCAAATGGGGAATATCTATAATTAATCAAAGGTTCTACTAAATCCAATCTACCCAATATACTTGCCCAAAACAAATATCGAAGTCCTACTTAAGCTAATTACTTAGTTGATTTAATATTTAAGTTTATGTGCTACAATTATCTATAAGATTCATGTTCATCTGATGATAATTCTAATCTCCTTTTATGTTCATCATTGTCTAAATTTTAAGCTAAGAACTTCATTATCATAAACTCTAACACCTTTTCATCTTCTACTCTATCATCCAATTCTTTTCCTGCCATCAAAGCCAAATCTATTGGAAACTAATCTCTATCATTCGAATACAACACTAAAATCTCAATTAATTCAATTACTTAAACTAGGTTCAACAGACATCAATAATTTTGTTGTTTTTAGATCTCCAAAAAAACAAGTCCAATGTAAAGGGTTATTTATTCCATGTTTCTTAAATTCTAAAAGAGAAGCACCTCTATCCAAAAGCATTGCACATATAGCAAACTTAGAACCTTATTTCAGAGTTTAGATATCTTAATTATATCCTCTTACACAAGCTAACATTAATGCTGTGTTCCCTTATTCATACTTTCTATTTCAATACCTTTATTATCCTTAGAATTAATGTTTATACACTGCAAATCAAGAAAATATTAAACTACATCATAATGTCCTCTATATGCAGCCTATTTTAGTAATTTATTTACATAATGTAAAGCATTTCTGCCATAATAATCTGTCTTTTTGCATGCATCCTATAATTACTTTGATGTCAAAGATATTAACTGTTTATTTATGAACTCTAACTTTCCATCTTATGCGGCCTAGCAATCCTCTATTTGGATACCTCCAATAAATTAATTTCATCATGGCTAAACAAATGCATCTAAAATCAAATGTAAAAAAAATAAATAATAATATATTGTTCCATTAATTTTTATGAAAGCCCAATATACTTATTCATATTCAATCTAAATGTAATACACTATTATGTAATTTGATATAATTAAATGAGAATTTTTATAATTTTCAACTGAACTTTATAAATCATAGATCTAAATTTTTGAATAAAATCAATTTCTTATTCTCAAATATTTTATAATAACTAATAAAATATAATGCATCTTTTGTTAATTTCTACTCATTTATATTAATAACCTATTATTTTTCATATACTTATATTATGCAAAAGATCAATTGAAACTAATTCTATTTAGAAAATAACTGAAAAAGAAACTGATTAAATTATTCCAAATTTATACTTAGAGTTTATCTACTTGCCTATTAACCTTAACATATTTCTATCTATGTATATATTTATTATGATCCTACTTCTAATAAAATCTATAAAGAATATTATTATCTATCATTATTACAAATTCAGATTGATATTTATATTTATATATACACTGGTTAGTAATATTAAGATCAATATTAGAAATTGATTAAACCTAATTAAATACTTAAAACATTATAAAATTGATTCTTATTATCTTTAATTCTGTCAGATCAAAGTGAAAATTTGTTTAGAATCTAAATATTGATTATTATTTCAAAATTCTAAATAATATTTTAAGAATAAAGTAGATTAAAATTAATATCAGACCAAATTTATTTCATATACTTCTTCATAACCTATTCAGAGGTTTGAATGAAGTTTTTTATATTGATAAATCAACAATCAGTTAGATTAGAATAAATTTATTTTTGATTCATTTAGACAATAATATTTAATCATTACATTTCAATTTTGATCATCACATTGATAGGACATAATTTTTGAAATATTTTAATCGTAAAATATGAATATTTGGAGAATTATCAACATAGCCATATTAATTTAATTATAATAACAAACATGTTTACCACTAAATCTCAATTTTATTAAGCAAGTTCAACAGGGCGGTTTCAGTTTAAATTTAAACCAAGTGTTGAATTTGGAGGATTTCCTAGTTTGACACCTTGTAATTCAGACAAAAGACCAACAAGAATAGATTGCCTTGCTGGTCCATCCGATTTGCTGGGTAATCCACATTTTTATTTTGCAATTAGAAAAGTAAAAAAAGCATTGTACATCAAAAGAAAGCAAGCATCATGAAGATTTATCAATAGGAAAACGAACTTTTCTTTAAGCAAATAAAGAAACAGATGGATTGGTTAGCTTAGAGGATATAATGCAAAGAAAATCTCGAGTACCTACATTATAAAACAAGAGAAATCTGTAAGACATCTTAGTTAATCTAAGCATTCCCGTCCATTTTTTAGGAGATAAAAATTATCCCTATCCAGAAATAGAGCCAAATTTTTATAAATAAGACGATGGTCTAGTCGCAGGATCAAATATCAAAAATAGATTTCGACATCCTTTCAAAGTATCAAAAAAGTTTCATGGTTGAGTATTTATCAAATCATATTTCATCCACTCGAAAAATAACAATTCTCATAACTAATATTAGATTTAAATTTGTCGCAAAACGTATTAATTAGAGTAATTCATCATAAAATAATTAATTTCTCAGTAGCTTATATTAGAAGGCGAATATTTAAATTAATGTTTCACCTTTCTCAAAATATACAACTATTTATTACTGTGACTTAAATCATCTTAATTATAAATTCTTTTTATATTCTTTAATGTAAATAAATGATTACAATATTTCTTAAAATGTAAAATTTTAAAAAGATGCTTACATCAAAGTACTACAATAGCCAATAGACATAAGTATTTCACTAAATTAAAGAACTATAATTATCAATATTTTAGATTAGAATTATTTTGAGAGAAAGTTAAGGGAAATCATTTATTATAAAAAAGTATCTACTGAAATTATTAAAATGAGATATTTACAACAAATATAATTAAGAAACGATTATTTTCATGATAGGTTTCTTGTTATTTATAATTTTAAAATGCTATTTATAAACTGTGTTAGTATTTGCAGTAAGATAGATTAAAATACTTCTTGTTTTAATTTACTTTATACAAATTATTCGGTTTGAGTTGATTCAAGGATTTGAATACTATAGAAATTTATGATAGTAAAATTTCTGCTTATTTAATAGACTTAATTTGATTGTTTTTATTATAGTAAAGAAACAAAAGAGAAATAATGTTATATCATTTCTTTAACAATTAAAATACTCAAAAACTGTTAAAAGAATACAACAGTTACAATCTAATATATTTCTCTCAGGTCTCATAGTAATATGTACTATATTCTTAGTTATTGCATGCTAATTAAATTATTTTTTAAATGTCTTGTTTATTATATTCATGAAGTACTTATATTAAGCTTATTAACTTTTATTTTATTACTTTAGATGAATAAATATTATAATTTATTTGTTAAGAGATTTTTTAATAATAACATACTTTTAATTAATAAGAAATATTATTTAGTTTAGTTTTAGAAGGATATCATATGACTTTTCAAGAAATACAAATTTTATCTATAGGCATAATGTTTATATGTATCTTTCTATTAGGTATAGAAACAGTTAATAATTGTTTCATATATGTCTGTTTCTTCTTGCTGATATAATACGATTCATATTCAATATAATTAAACATAACTTTAGCTTTTGTGCATTTTTGTTGATAGCCTTTATTATCAGAAGCATAAGCATCAAATTCCCATTTATGTTTTTTCGAAAGATATCTTTTTGATACAGAACCTGATGAGAAAGAATGAAAACATGAATGTTGCAACCTAAAGAACACTTATAAATAATATCAAAATTGTGTCTTATTTAGATTTATACATTTAAATAATTTTTTAATTCAAAGGAATATGCGGTAATATTGGATAGAAGAAAAATAAAATGATTTTAAAGAAATGATAACTATATTTCAAATGATTCATTTGGAGTAAAATATGTAAAAAAATATATTTAATATAATTATAGATAATGTAATAATATTATCATTTTTTAATAATTGTCTTCTGTTGTCTTTTAACAAAATCTAGTTATGATAAAATATTATTATATTCTTATTATTATTAATCTAATTTTCTTTTTTAAATTCCATCTTGCAGTTTAAGATTTTCAATTTATTATTTATAAAATTAAACAATAGATTTTTATTTACTCTTTATATAATATGAATTTATACTTAAGTTTCTTAAACTTGCTTGTTTAAATTGATAATCATAGCATTTTCATTCTTTATATTGTCAGCAATTAATTTCTATTCATCTTCAATCACTGCAATTTAATTCCAAAGAAATTTATCTAAATTCAATTACTACATTGTCAATTATTGTGCTTCTTCTCTTAGTTTATTCAATCGTTCTTCTACTGTTTAAGTGCGTTCTTTGGCTCCCTATTAACATAAAACTACTTGAGATTAAGCAAACCTAAAATCCTTTTCTGCTTGAGCCTTTTTAACAAAAAGCTGTTCTTTTCTCTTATCTACATAATCCTATTATTCTCTATAATCAGTCATTCCTTATACTTTATGACGAAGATGAGGAATAACATTTCTTTTTCTATCTTATATATTCTCATATAACAATTTTTCAATTTATTTGTTTGTTTCATAAGAATTTAGATTTTTTTTAAAGTTCATTTTGATAATATCTTTATTCTTTTTAACCAATTAAATTGCATACATAGCAGTCTAATCTCCCATAAGATTATTTGAAAAATCATATTCTTAAATGTTGGATTTAAGAAATACTTTAAATAATTCTAAGCCACTTAAATCAGTCAAACCACATCTTTTCATAATAATACTTTTTAAATTACATGAACCTTAAAATCCTTATACCAATGCTAAAGCACCTTAATCTCCCATAATATTTTTACTAATATCCAATGTTTTCAAACTTCCATTTCTACATAATCCAGATGCCAATTATTCTATAAAATTCTAAGTCAATGAACAATTTCTTAAGGAAAGATATTCTAAATGATTGTTGTAAACAAGATAATTGCATATACAAATATTATTTTCACCTATAAATGTATTTTCATCAAGTATTAATTTATTTAAATGAGTATTTCTTTCAATTTATTCTAAAATAGCAAATAATTGATGTATAGTTAATTTATTTCTTTTAAGATTAATTTCTCTAGCATGAACAGAATCAGAACCTTATCTTAATTATTCACAAATTTAGACTACTTATTATCCAAACATATTATTTTGAGCTTCTAATCGTTCCAAATATGATGGCAATATTAATATATCTTTAAGTTCATTATCAGAAACATTTATGTGTAAAAGATTCCTGTTTTCTGCAAAAGCACTATTTAATTTTCTTAAATCATAAATGCCACAACCACTTATATCTAAAATTGCTAAAATTCTATTTTTTTTCAATGCTTCTGCTAATTAATTTAATGCTAATCCAAGTCTATTTCTCTCATTAGAAAAAGGATTACCAATATTTAGATTATATAGTGTTTGATTTATAGAAAGTGTTTGAAAAAGTACTGCAAAACCTCTAGGACCTATTCCACAATTAGATAATGTTAAACTGACCATAGGAAGTTAAAGATTTCTAATCCCATCATAGATTGGATTTTATGAAAGAATAACAAAGGGAACATTTTTTACAACTTTATTAATTAAAGGTATGCAATTTGCTGGTAAAGACAGCTCTGATAAATCAATAGTATGTCCTGAATATTAACTCATTACCTTTTCTTGAAATCTCCCCATTTAGTCTGGTTGTAACTGAATCTTTAATTCTTCACATTTCTTTGTATATAATGTTTCAAGAAGGTTATGCATACTAGGAACAAACTTTCTTATTTAAGGTGACAAACCTATTTCCATGATCTATGATTAAGTTTTAGGAATGGTAGATTAAGGTCTTCTAGAATTTGCACTCTTGACACTTCTCATTTATAAATAATCATGAAGTATATAATCATTTCAGAAAACGCTGTTTATTAAGTATAACAAAGTTTTTGCCTTTTGGTTTTCTAATCTCTTCATCTTTTTCAATTTACCATAAAGCACTTGGAGGAACTAGATCCTTTTTCTATTTATCATTTAAGGAATCATGTAATAAACAAATTATTTCATTTTCATTACTAAAAGTAACATAGCATCTGTAACCATTAATTTTGAGTTCATCAAGTTAAACAAAATAGAGTTTCTTTTTATCTGAAATCCCTACTACACATACTTCACCATCATCATCTTAAAATATTAAAACTGGATCTCCATCCAATGTAGTTATATGATCTCTACATTTCAAGCAAATATGTCTTTCACCATGATAGGTGACATTAATATTTGGTCCACCACATGTAATACATCCTTTATCATAGAGAGCAGCTCTCTAGAGAGAATATGGTTCAAATTTAATTGGATTTCCTTTTTCTTCTGGAACAACAAATGATTCAATTTATTCATCTACTGAAAGTTTTAATTGATTGCCCATCATCTATAAGGCTTTAGTTTTACGAGCTGTTTGTACAGCACATCTTCTGCCTTTTGCAAAAGCATTTTCAGGAGTAGAAAGTTACACTTAAACTGTTTCTGATCGTGTAATTGTCTTAAAATCAACATACGGTTCAAACATATAATAATAGAATGAAGGTGCCATCCTATCTGCAACAATTGTAGGTAAAAGATTTTACATTTTTTTAGTTCTTTCTCTCTTCAAATTTTCGAGTTTCTTTCTAATCATTAAATTAATGAATCAATCACCTTTAAAAACTGATGTGAATATCACAGTTAGAGAAGAAGAAATGAGACTCAATATGGGTGGATTCAAGTTCTCACCTCAACAATTATAAAATATCTTTACACTGAATCAAAGAAGAAGGATGTGTGAAGAAATAGACTTCCTTTAGTAGTTAGGAGGTTTAGGTATAAGTTTCTTATGACAATTTTAGAAAGTTTATTAGATGGATTATGTACATCTATTAATAGTGGCATTGTGAGTAATGACATCAGCAAAAGAACAGAATTATATGGTCATAATAAAAGAGTTGTCAGATAACCTTAAACATATTGTGAATTACTAATGGATGCAATGGGAGACTTCACTATGAGAATATTGACAGTTGCTGCATTTGCAAGTATTGTTATTTAGGTTGCAACTTCAGATGACGAACATAGATCACTATCTTGGATTGAAGGTTTTGCTATCTTTATAGCTGTACTTGTATGTACTAATGTTGCTGCTTTGAATGATTACTCAAAAGAAAAATAATTCCGTAAGTTAAATGCTGTAAGTGAGAAATCTAAAATTGTGACTATCATTCGTGATGGAAATGAACATAGAATGCATGAAGAAAATTGTTTGGTTGGAGACATCATTAAATTAGTAGAAGGTATGGAGATACCTGCTGACGGAATATTAATAGAGGCATCAGAAATTAAAATGGATGAATCTTCTATGACAGGAGAAACAAATTCAATTAAGAAAGGAACTATGCAACAATGCTTATAAAAAAAAGATGAATTAATTAATGAAGGAGCTGAATTTGGAGAAAAAGATAGATTTCTTATTCCATCTCCTGCCCTATTATCAGGTACTAGAGTTTTGGAGGGAGAAGGACTTTTTGTTGTCTGTGTTGTTGGAGATCTATCATGTTTAGGTTAGATTAAGGCTTCATTAGAATAAGAAGAAGATGAAGAGACACCTTTATAATAAAAATTAACCATCATTGCTGAAGATATTGGAAAATTTGGATTATATGCTGCTATATTGATTGTGATTGTATTAATGATTAGATTGGCTATTGAAAGAGGTATTGAAGGTGAATGGGATCATAGTAAACATTGGATGGAAATACTTAATTTTATTATATTAGGAATAACTGTTTTAGCAGTTGCTATTCCTGAAGGATTACCATTGTCAGTGACAATATCATTAGCATATTCAGTTTAGAAAATGATGAATGATAGAAATTTAGTAAGAAAAATGTATGCATGTGAAACTATGGGAGGAGCTGATTCTATTTGTTCTGACAAGACTGGAACGTTGACTATGAATAAGATGACTTTGACTAAAATGTGGAATTAAAATTATATTGAAGTAAACTATCTAGCTAGAGAATAAGATTTAGGAGTTTTTGGTAAAATTAAATAATTGATGATTGAATCCATCTGTTGTAATTCTTCAGCAGAATTAGATCCAGAGTAAGGATCAAAAACTGAAATAGCTTTATTAGAATATATGAGAAAAGGATAGGTTGAATATAAAAGTGTAAAAAGTTCAGTAAAATATCTACAAAAAATACCTTTTAATTCAGGTAGAAAGAGAATGAGTGTAATTGTATCTACTTTGAAGAATGGATTACCTATCAATCGTTTATATATTAAAGGGGCAAGTGAAATAATAGTAAAATGTATAACTCATCAACATACGTTTAATGATGAAATTATTGCCTTATCAGAATAAGATATTAAATAAATAGAAAATATTATAAGTGAAATGGCAAAATAATCCCTAAGAACTATTTGTGTTGCTTATAAAGATTTGAATGGAAGTGAAGATTTAGTTAGTAATGATGGAAAAGTGTATTAGATAGAGAAAAATAATTTGACATTTTTGTGTCTTTTAGGAATAATGGATAATTTAAGAGAAGGAGTTAAAGAAGCAGTTACTTAATGCAAAAAAGCAGGTATAAAAGTTAGAATGGTAACAGGTGATAATTCTGAAACTGCAAGAGCAATAGCATTATCATGTGGTATTATTGAACTAGGAGATAGTAGAGCATTGGTAATGGAAGGTGCTGAATTTATGAATAAAGTAGGAGGAGTAATTTGTAAAAATTGTCAAACAGAATCTTGTAAATGTGCTAGAACTCAAAGTGAAGCTGAAAAAAATGGAACTCAATTAAGAATAGATACACTAGGTGATATGGGAATATTTAAAACATTATATCCATAAATAGCAGTTTTAGCAAGATCTAGGCCTACTGATAAATATGCTATGATCGTTGGTCTAAAGGAATGTGAACATATTGTAGCTGTTACTGGAGATGGTACAAATGATGCACCTGCTTTAAAAAAGGCAGATGTAGGATTTGCTATGGGAATAGCAGGTACTCAAGTTGCTAAAGATGCAGCTGCTATTATTCTTATGGAAGACAACTTCAGTGATATTGTCAAAGCTGTAATGTGGGGTAGAAACATTTTCTAATCTATTCGTAAATTCCTTTAATTTTAATTAACTGTAAATGTAGTAGCTGTTGGATTAACATTAATTGTTTCAGCTCTTCTTAAATAAGAAGTTCTTAAACCTATTTAAATGTTATGGGTCAATTTAATTATGGATTCTTTTGCCTCTTTGGCTTTAGCTACTGAACCTCCTAGTCCTGTTTTATTAAATGATCGACCTTATTCAAGAGCATAATCTATAATTACAAGAAAAATGCTCAAACATATATTAGGTTAAGCATCATATTAAATTGCAATTATGTTGATTGCAGTATTTTTAGCTCCACATTTTGTTCCTGAATACAACGATGAATTTGATAATAGAATCAACAATTGGTTAAATGATAAAAATTATATTGAAATTCCATCAAATTTAAATCATCCAAAATATAATTTGGATTATTATCCTGAATAATTGATGATTAGAAGTGGAAGAATGTTAACTGTTGATGGTAAGGATGATTATGAACCTGTATATAGAGAATTTATGGTTCCAAGTAGACATTTCACTTTCATATTTAATATGTTTGTAATGATGCAATTATTTAATTTTTTAAATAGTAGAAAATTGAATGATGAATTTAATATCTTCGAGAATATTTGCAATAAGTATTATGCATAATTTATTATAGTTCTCTATTCATTATAATTGTATTCTTTATCTTTGTTCTCCAAATTATTTTGATTACTTTTGCAGGATTAGCATTTTCATGTTATACTTATTATGGTTTGACCATTCAATAATGGTTGATTAGTATACTTATTGGATCAATAGGATGGATTGTTAGTGCCATATTAAAATTAATTCCAGAATAAGCTGTAAATATATATATATATTATTATAGATATGTCCAGAATCTATTGAGAAACCATCTAAAGAAGAAGAATAAAGAAAACCTTCTGGTATTTTAGAATTGCGTCGTGGTTCCTCGATAAGACGTTCTTAAAGACACCAAGAGATTTAACTTTGATATTAAATAATAAAAGTTATCATTATAAAAATGTCAAAATATAAATCAGAGTTTAGTGATATCAAATCAAAATCACTTTTATTGCCTTCAATCAAATAACCACATACAATTATTACTGCAGCTGAACTTGAATAAATAAAATCTCATATAACTTTTACAGAATAAAAAGAAAAGAAAGTATAACTTAATATATATATGGGTTCAGAGTTATGATAGTCAAAAAGTTTGGGCATAACGTATTGAGAAATAGAGACAGTAGAAGGAAAAGGAGAAGTTCCAAAAATTCATCATAGAAGAAGAGGATAGACGTAAGATTGATAGAGAAGAAGCAGAATATTAAGAGAAATTATAACTTGATTAAATAGGAGATGCTAATAACAAAATATTTGGATAAAGGGCTGAGTATTATATATTTAATTATGTTTAAGTGTGAGAAATATGAAATCTAAAATGTTATGGTCAGAGATAGATAAAGCAAATTAGAAACTTATTTAACTAAATAAAGATAAATAAGAAATGCAATTAATGTATGAAGCATAAAAAACAAGAGAAATTTAAACACAAAAATGTTAATCAGAATAAGTAGAATTAGAAAAAAGTTAATTAAAAGAGTAATTGAAAAAATAAACTTATGATTCATTAGCCAAATAACATCATGAAGTTAAAGAGAGATATCTTAAAGAATATATTTAACTTAAGAAAGAAGGTGAAATAATTAAGAAATAGGCAGAAGAAGAGGAATTGAAGAAAGAGTAAAATTTATTGGTAATACAATTTTAGAAAATAAAAAGAAGTAGATAAAATAAAAAAGTAAAAATTATTAGCTGAACATTAACAATTTCTTTAAATTAAATAAAGACTTCATCAAGATGAATAGAAATAAGATGATAATGAATTAAAAGAAAGAGATAGATATTAATAATAAAAGGATAGAGTTATTGAAATGAGAAAAGAACGAGTAATTTCTAATTATTTAAATAGGAAATAGAAAAGAAACAAAGATAATTAAAAATTAGATAGTAGATATATGATATTCGAGTCTCAGAATTGAAAAAATAAGAAGATGATTATATGTAAAGAGTTTAAAAACATGCAGATGAATTATAAAAACATGAAGAAGAAGTGGAAAAATAAAAAGAATTAGAAAAATCATATATGATTTAAGAAGGTGAACATTTTAGATAATAATAACTAATTATGAAAGAGAAATAAAAAGAAAAAGAGTAATAAAACTTATAATAAGAACATAAATTGAAAATAAGTGCTTTAGAATAATTATCTACAGTGGAGAATCAATAAAAAGAAACTTTGAAACGAAGAAATAAAGAGATTCAAGAATATCAAAAGATGCAAATTGTAATTATACTCATTATATATATTTAAGGAACTTAAAAAATAAATGAGAAGAAATCAATTTCTAAATGAACTTAAGGAATCAAAACAAATGGAACTTCGATCATAAATAGAAAAAGATGCTTATAATAATTGGGCATAATCTTAGATTTCAGAACTTAAGGAATCAGGATTAAATTTATATCCATTAACAAAATCATTTAAATTATGAAATTGATAAGAGTTAATAATAATAATAAAATAATAATAACTATAAGTAATCAGCATTGCTCACTCTCCTTTCTACTTGTATTATTAGACATCAACAATTATTCAAATCTATCCTATTTTCTACAAATTGATATAAATATTTTTAATCGACTATTTATTAATTTCAATCAATACCTTTTACAACTATTCATTATTAAATCATCTCTTTTGAAGTTGAGTTTCCTTCCAAAAATTTTATAAAGATGATGAAATCTTTATAAATCCTACCTTAAAGATTAATCTAGTTTTTCTTATAAATTAGTTTTATAAACATACTTGGATGCAAAGGAACCATCAATTTTTATTCTTTAAATTACTTTTCTATAAATTCCCTCTATTCTACGAGATCAATACATTCATTATGTAAAAACTAACATTTAGGTCCAAAACAACAAAAACCACTAAAATAGCGTTTGCATGGTTTAGTCTTATTAGACCCTATTGTATAATTGTTCTTTTCATTTTTTGCGGGGGTATGAATAAAAAAACACTAATTAAGATTTAAACAAAATTACTTGATCTCCATATTTACAACTACCATTAATTTAATAATTTCGGCAAAAGTCCTTCTTCTTTTTCAGAGGTTCCTCTTCTTAATAGCATTTTTTGTTTCTCAATTTTCGCTAGACAATCTCAAAAGATTCTTCAGAATTTTGATCGGATAGAGTCTCAAATGAATGATCTGTGCTATTTGATTAATGATCGATGATTGGATTGTGGGCCATGGGTTTTAAAAACAAATTATAATTTATAAATTTCTGAAGAAAAAAAGGAGCAAAGAAAATATTAATTATTGTTAAAAAATATGATAACAGACAGTTTCTACTTAAAAAACCTCAAATAAAGAGAATTCTTCAAAATACTTCTCCATCACTCAATTAAGCAATATCTCACATAAAATAATCAATGAAGCCTTAAATAGTGGATCTGACTATCTATAAGATTAGATGAAATCAATTGATCTTAAAATCATATAATATCAATATAATATCAAATAAAGGATTATAGCACTAATAAATGAGTCAACTACTTCTCTTGATAATCAAAAAAAACTATAAGATTTGAGAATTTAAGAATCAACTATTGTCTATCAATATATAAACAATATTAAAGAGTTTGAAATTATAACATTTTAAAAGTGCTTAAGAAATGATCAATAAAAAAGAAAAAGAAAAAATGAAACTTGATGAAGAGATTTTAACTCTTTATTTTAATGAAGTTGACATCTGAAAAACATTTATATCTTTAAATTAAAAAGAAATATTGACATTAAATAATTATGATCAAGTTATATAGGTTTGGATTAATGAATTAAAGAACCGCTTGATGTGCCAATTTTAAAGTGGAACTAAAATTAGATTAATTTTAAGTTCATCAAGAAATTGTTTCCTTATTTTGCATCTAATTGAATTAAAAGGCAAAGATAGAAATCTTAAACTTCTTTTAAATTAACTTTAAAATGTTTTTTCATGAAATGACAGTAATGAAAAAAATAATTACAAAATATGATAATATGATTAAACAATTAAGATTCAATCCTAATAAGTTTTATCATTATTTTGTTTCTAATTATTTTGAAAGGGTTGTCAATCAATTAATTGTTACAATTAAACATTGAAAAAATATACTTTTATCCTCAAAATTCCATGCACTCGCTTTATCTTAAGATTAGAAAAAGTAAAGTACAATCTAACACAATGAAATTTATTGGATAGTTTATGTTTTTTCAATTCCAAATTCTAGAATGATATCGAGTTTCTTTCAAACAACAATTAATATTCTTGTTGACAAAAGTATGTTATTCTTTTTCTGTTATTTCAATGCTTGATACAAATTATATCATTAGATCCTTTCAATAGTGATCTATTTTAATGAAGATTCAATTTGAATTAAAGCAGTATAATAACCTTACCAAATAGCCTTCATGAGCTAAGTTTTTCCTTTTATATTGCCAATTTCAAATCTTTACCGCCTAATTGATATCAAAATTAAGCCCAACAAATGACATTATAAATACTTTTTTTTTTTTGCTTCAATTAGAACTTTTTT
>JPFL01000194.1:0-16785 GCA_000733385.1 Paramecium biaurelia | reverse complement strand
AAAATACAATACACAAGAATAATTTTAATTAAAAAGTAAACCTAATAAGTTAGTACTTAATAAGTGATTTATAATTTAATAATTTATACGCTTTATTGTAGGAATAAAGGAAATAATTAGAAGATGTATAATTTTAATTCAGTATATCACCACAAAGAGTAATTAGAAAATGTTTAATAGGAGGTATTTGGCAATATCCAAATCCTTGAATTCGAATTATCATAGCGGAATGAAAGACTTTAAAAATAAATATGATAGTTCTGTTTAAAAGGAAGTGTGAAATATATATATAATTTTCTGATATGAAATGAATTTTATAATTGAAAATATTTATAATGCAAGTTTCGGTAGAGATTGCAACATGGACTTAAAATAATCACGGGCTTTTCGACTATGAATCATAAGATTTAAAGATTTCTAAAATGATAGTCTAAGACTCTGTGTACTTAATGTTAAATAGTATTATTTTTATTTATGTTTTAAATAGAGGATGTAGTTGAATAGTAAAATAATCAAAATGAAAAGTGTATAGGAAAGATAAATTTTGAGAATGATAAAATCTGTATTTAACATTTAGAGTTTAGATTATTAGAGCAATCCGAAATTTTCAGACTCATATGTGAAATTGGACTCTAAATATAAATAATAATTATAAGTTGGAGACTTGTTCAAATTTGGAAGACTGTAAACAACATATATATGATTTAGTGAATATTTCATATCGGAACTAAATACTGGAGATAAAGTTCTAATTGCAGAAGATCATTATAATTTACATCGTCACATAAAATCTGGAAAAACTTAAGTAACTAGATAATGCAAGTTTTGTTTAATGGATGATTTGGAATAGGTTGAAGATCCAGCTAATCCATATCTTACTAATTTATGTGGTTGTTTAGGTCATATGTCATATGTTCATTATTAATGCTTAAAGTTATGGATAAACTTTAATAAACGTATTACTTGTAAATAAACTTAAAATACTGTGTAATATCATTGGAACTAAGCATTAGAATGTGAAGTAATATTATTATGATTAATTATAATTCAGATATGTAAAGTACCTTTGCCAGCAAGAATTTATATTGAAAATTAAGAATAACCATTTTAATTGATTTAAATAGAGAAACTAGATGGACCATACATAATTCTTGAATAGATAACTCGTCAAGACAATTTATCTAAAAGTCTAATATTTATTCATTCCTTTGGAACTAATATGGTATCTATAGGTAGAGGACATAATAGTGAAGTTAGATGTTAGGATATATCAGTATCTAGAAATCATGCTAATATTTCATTTAATAATGATTCTTGGTGGATTTAAGATTAAGGTAGCAAATTTGGAACTCTGAGAATAATACCTGATAAATTATTAATTGATGATGAAGTTAAAGAAATTTAAATAGGTAGAGTGTTATTGAAAATGAAATAAATCTGATATAAGTAAAACTCAATCATAACTAAATTTTGTTATTTAAAATAAATATTTAATTAATGATAAAATAGATAAATTGTAAACATTATTAAAGAAATTGTGACAAAAAGGCTCCATGCTGTTAAATATATTATCCTTGTAGATTATGTCATGATCAAAATTATAAAGGACCTAAATCTGATGGATGCAAAATTGAGACTATGGATAGATATAATGTTTCAGAAATTCGTTGTAGAAAGTGTTTAACAGAATAAGCACCTTCTAATTAATGTAGTAATTGTGGAATTCAATTTGCGAGATACTATTGTGAAATTTGTAAATTATATGAAGATGATAAGAAAAAAAATATATTCCATTGTGAAAAATGTAAAATGTGTAGATTAGGAAAAAGAGAAGATTTTTTTCATTGTGACATATGCGATGTTTGTTTACCCTTATCAATAAAACCATAACATGCTTGTATTGAAAAAGCATTTGAATAAAATTGTGCTGTTTGTCTTGATTATCTAAAAAATTCAACTTAATTAGTATAATAATTAACTAATTGTCCTCATTTTATTCATAAAAAATGTTTGGAAAAATTACTAAAGAAGGGCATATAGAATTGTCCTAATTGTAATGTAGCAATTTATGTAAATAAGTATTTGATAAAGTTAGAAAATGAGATAAGAAGAAATTTAATATTTGGATGAGATAAATGAACAAATTAAAAAAGAACTAAGTGAAGAACAGCAAAAATAAGTAGTGAGTATAATATGTTCAGATTGTTAAGCTAAAAGCGATGATGTCTAATTTAACATTAATTTAAAATGTTCAAATTGTGGCTCATATAATACTAGAAAATGATAAAATATATAACCTTTACAATTAATAGGTATGAAAATTCTTTATATTCAATTCATCAGAAGATTGTTCATTTTATTCTTAAAAAATATTTAAATATCTTATGATTTATGCAAATTCATTTTCTTTTTACATTTCTTATTATGATACAGGAAATAATACACAGAGACAAAAGGTTCTTTCCTTATACCTAGATGTATAAAAATTAAATTTAATATAATATTTGATATTCAGACAATTATTTAAATATGAATTAAGTTTAATAAGACTATGAAGACCCAAGTTCAAAATTGAATTAACTAATATTAACTGATGAACCTATTGGTGAAATTTAAGATTTCCTTAATTATTCACTATCAGAAGGTAATTTTTCAATTTAAGGTTCAAAAATGAAAAGGGATCACAATTAGAATAGTCAAAGTTCTAAGTAAAAAGCTCATGAAGGCAAAAGGGTTTAGTTTGAATCTACTCTCAACAGTCCCTCTACTCAATTCCTAGTTAATAAAAAGAGTATTTAAATATGTGAACCTCCACAACAATTACATTAATAATAACAAATATACAGTGTGATTTAATTCTGTTTTATCAAGAGATTTATCAATCGAATAAGTTGGAAGAAGAAAATAAATGCTTAATTTAATTTCTATCAATATAAAATACTAAAAGATTTAGGTTCTTCATTTAATCTAAAACTTTTTAGAGACAGTGCTCTTAATCTTAAACCTATGATTAGTTAATTTAATAACTCTAATGATAATTTAAATTAGAATATCAAAAAGAAGTAATGATCATTACATTATTAGTCCTCGAAAATTTACAGCAAAATTATCAAAACATTATTCTTAACTAAAAGCTTTCACTAATAATTTATACAAGAAGATAGAATAAGAATTAGAAAAGATACCTTTAATTACTCCAGAATCACGATTAAAGATAGTTTGGGATTGTGTGATTATGATAAGTAGATTATATTTTCTATTTACAATTCCATTGGATCTAGCTTGGAATTAATAGTAAATTATTTATGGCCAATTATTTGCACCAACTATTCTAATGATTATGCTATTAGTTATAGATTTCATTTTAAGCTTTAATAATTCATTTTATTAATTTGGTTAAATAGTTTGTAATAGAGCAACAATTGCCAAAAATGTAATTAGCAAGAGTTATGGTTTAGAAGCAATTTCAATACTTATTTTGGTTATATATGCTATTATTTTTAATTCATCCAAATAAGGACTTGATTTAATGAATTAATGGTGGGATCTATTAATGTTGTTATTTTATGTACAATGCAGAAATATTCCTAAATTAATTTGTTAAATAGAAGAGACTTTAAATTTATCCAAACCAAGTAGCTCATTATTAGAATTATTTAAATTATTATTAGTGTTATTCTTTGTTTTGCATTGTTATTCTTGTCTTTGGTACTTTGTAAATTTATAATATTAATACTTTATTAGGTTGGATATTATAGTTAATTGTATTAAGAGAAAGGAAGTTGGTTAGAGTTTTATCACATTGAGAATGAGACTTGGTAAGTCTAATATTTATATTCTTTTTATTTCTCTACTGTCACAATGTTTACTATAGGTTATGGAGATGTTGTACCTATTAGTTATTTAGAAAGAATTGTTGCTATCCTCTATATGATGATATGCAGTATTCAACTAAGTTATAGTGTCAGTACTGTTGGAGCAATAATTGATACAATATCTGCTTATGGATAAGAGAAGATGAGAAAGATGAGGAAGATAAATACTTATATGTAAAATAGAAAAATTGAATATTAATTACAATATTAAATAAGAGAATATTTAAATTATTATTGGGAATCATAAAATCAAGTAGAAAATGATGAATTAAATGAGATAATTAATTAATTATCAGAGAATCTAAAAGAAAAATTAATGAATTAATCAAACTCAATGATTTTAAATGAATGTCCTTTATTTAAAAATAATTTTAGTGATGCTTTAAAGTCTAAATTGGTTCATAAAATTAAACCTGCAATTATTTAACCAGAAAACATAATAAATTTTGATTCTATATTCCCTTAAATACCTGTTGGATAATTATATGTATGTTTTGTTGAATTTGGAGATATATAAATATTCATTTAGAATGATTAAATTGATTAAATCTTAGAAAATCCATAGATTGCAGAAGTTAGTAAAGTTGGAAAAGGTTCAAGTCTAGGTATTATTAGTTTTATTAGTGGAAGATAATCATAAGAAAGATTTAGAAGTATAGGATTTTCTAAATTATTAATGTTATCTAGAGATGACTTTTTAAAAATCATTTAAGATTTCCCAGAAGATTATGAAAGATTTAGAAATCTACATGATAGTATTTAATTTGATGATGTGAGTGCATTATATATGAAATGTTTTAGTTGTAATTCAAGTTATCATAGAGTTCTTTAATGTCCTTTATTACATTATATTCCAGATAGAGAATTAATTATTAAAAGACATCAATTTAGTAATCATTAAATAAGAAATTCACATTTCATTAGAAATCCATATCGTCAAAGAGGATATTTTACAGCTAGATGTGATTAAGAAATTATTGAATAATAAGCATCATCTTTTAATAATAATAATTGGAAATGGGCTGAATTTTATGAGGAACCTGATGATGAAATATTAAAAAAAAGTGATGTTTAAATTAATTAAACTATTCTTGAATAAAGTAGTTCCAATCTTTAAAATGTTAATTAACCTTAATTATCATAAATATCCAATTCTACTATTTTTTTTGATTAATTTTCAAAACTAAATTTAGAACCTCCAAACACAAAAAAGAGAGCAACTCTTTTCAAATAAAGAACAAGAACTATTGACTCAATGGAAATAGATGATTAATCAATGAAAATATCTTTAATGAATAAAACAAGAAATAATTTAATGATTATTAAAGAAGAGTAATAAATTAAAAGTTCTCCTTTTAGCAAATTTTAAAAGATGAAACCTTCAGTTACTATTGAATTAAATCAAAATAGAGTTAAAGAGAATATTTAAAGAATGAAAAAGGTTGTAAAAGCAATCACAAATATGTATAGAATGAAAAAAAGGTAAAAACTAAAAAAGGAAACTAAATCAATTTTAAATTCATTTTTAGAGATTATTTAAACTTAAGTATTTCTAAAAGGAATTCTAAATAAAGTGAGAATTAGATTAAAATAGATACAAGATGGTAAAAAATAAATCTTATCAGAAAAAGACATTACAGAAACAATGATTTTGGAAATTAAATTAAAAATGTAAATAAACCTATTATATGAATACTAAAAAAAAGATTAATAATTTGTTATGGAATCATATAAAAAATTTAAAAATTATCAAGTTCATAATAATCTAGATTCAATATTAGAAAGAATATATTTCTATAAATAATAACATCTATTGAATCATCAATTAAAAGAGAATTAAACATAATTGTTAAAATATATGATTTACCCTGAAATATTCTTTGAGAAATATAGGTATCAATAGATTATTGTTCCTAAATTCGATATTACAGAATCATGTAGAGATTCTGCTCTTGAGTCAGAACAAACTTTAAGGCGAAGTAAATTACTTAAAAAAAGCTTTAGAAATGTGAAACCAACTTAAGTGAGACCTGTTTCAGAAGGAACAGGCAAAATCCAATTTTGACTTATTATTCATAGTGCAAATTAATATAAAATTACTTATTTAGACATATCTAAATGAAGATATTCAAAAGTTTAAAAAAACTATTGTATTTAGTATTTTTACTATATATATTAATTCAAATTTAAAAAAATGGAAGAACATTATGAAAAATAGAATATTCTAGGCAAAGGGTCTTTTGGAGTAGTTTATAAAGTGATGAGAAAAAGTGATTAAAAAATACTTGCTTGTAAAGAATTACATTATGGAATTATGACTGAAAAGGAAAAGAATTAATTAGTTAATGAAGTTAATATACTAAGAGAATTAACTCATTCAAATATTGTTTAATATTATGAAAGGTATTTAGATAATTGAATTAATTAGAATTATTGATAAAAAACAAGCTAAAATTTATATCATTACTGAATACTGTTCTGGAGGGGATCTAAGTTAATTACTTAAGAAATGCAAAAAAGATAAAGATTATATCGCAGAAGATGTAATCTGGAAGATATTCACTCAATTGTCTTTGGCTATCAATGAATGTCATAATAGAACACCTAAAATCTTGCATAGAGATGTTAAGCCTGCTAATATATTCTTAGATGAAAATAACAATATCAAACTTGGAGATTTTGGATTATCAAGAATTTTAGGTGAAAACTCATAATTTTGTAAAACTCATGTTGGAACCCCTTATTATATGTCTCCAGAATAAATTACTGAAGCTTATTATGATGAAAGTAGTGATATTTGGTCTTGTGGATGTTTATTATATGAATTGGCAGCCTTAAAACCTCCATTTGAAGCAACTAATCATTTGAGTTTAGCCATAAAAATCAAAAGTGGTCAATTTGATAGAATTCCTCTAAGATTTTCTGAGGATTTACATTAATTAATTACTTCAATGCTTGATGCAGGTTTTAATTAATATTTAATTATAATAGATCCTTCTAAAAGACCTAGTGTAATGGATATTCTCAAATTACCATTAATAAGTTTAAGAATAAAGGAGAAAAAGTTAAAAGAAAGACATGCTTAAATAAAACTGAAAGAAGAAGAGCTTCGATAGAAAGAATAATAGTTAAAGTAATGGGAATAAAGTTTGATTAAATAACTTAATTGATGAGAAAGTCTCAAATTATGATATTAATAATTAATTTTATGTATGAATTTATTAAGAATTAGAATTTATATATTAATTAATTATTCTTTTATTTAAAAATGAACAAAATTATTTTTTAGATGAAAAGCTATTATGTTCAAGAATTTTTGAATGCTAAAGAAACTTGGAGGAAATCATTTAAAATGGCTGTTGTTATTTTATTGATTGAGAATATTCAAATGCTATCAATTTATACATAGAAACTAAATGACTTTGAATATGATTAGTTTTTAAATCATATAAGAAATTTTATAGATTACTTTAGGTCATGTTATTTTATAATATATTAGATTTTACACGATGTTTGGAAATTCAATCAACCTTAGAATTATATTTGTTATTATTGGATTTTTATTGGAGAGCCTACTTATTTTATTACTGCTGTGTTAGATTTTTAAGATGAAAGTGAATATGATCAAAAATTAAAGCCTTTAATTTATGGCAATTGAATAAGTAAAACAAAAATAATTAAATTAGAATCTTGAAACAAAAGTTGAATAGAATCATTTAATTAATATGATTTTATCCTTCTTTTTTTAAATTCATCATGGAATTTTATAGATACCATTATTATTTTGTGGATTCAGTTTAATTACTGATTTATTCAATTTTAGTATAAATTAAAAATATTAAGCAAATAACTTTTATTTAGAATTATTTGGGTTTATTTTTGGAATTATAACTATTTGTTAGCAAATAGCAATAGGATTATTAATTAATTTTCATTAGTTTGATCATCGAATGAAGAACTTTGATTATTTAGGGAAATTTTAATCTTAAAAACTCCATCTTCTTTATGCATTTTAATTAATGTATATATTTATAATAATTAGTAAATTAGAGTTATATTTTTATCTGGTATTCAAGCATCAATTTTACTAGTATAATTATTTGGAATAATCAAATCAGTAATTCAAATACTTTGGGATTACAATTAATAAATTTATATAGATTATAGAATTTCAAGATTAAATTTAAGGATTGTTGTTATTACAATAATTTATTAATTATTATTGATAATATGCTAATATGGTTAACCAACTTTAAAAATTAGTATAGTTCTATTAATATTGTTATGTTATCCTCTTTTGATATTTCTAACAAATGAAATTCTAATTAGATAAGATATAAAAAATACTAATTGTTAGGATAGAAATTTGGAGAAATACATTAGAAGATTGTACATTATATTTAAACAATAAGTGGAATTAAAAAAACAATAAAGATTACTAGATCCAAAATAATCATTAGAAATTTATACATTTATATCAAGTCATTTGAGAGAGTGTAAAATATAAAGAGAAAGAAAGATGTTGAAGAATATCAAACTTAAATATAAATGTTTTTGTTAAGATTTCTTTATTGGAAATGATTCTTTTTAAAACTTAGAATCAATGAAACAATTTGCTAAAGGATTGATTGGGTAAACACTTGAAGATGAAATCATTGAAAAGGCAAATAATAATTTAATTTTAATTTACATAAACTTTTTGGTTTAAATTAAGAAAGTACCAACTTAAGCTATTTATGAAGTTATTAGATTCTCAATGATTGAAAAAGTATGTAATTAATTAAAACATTAAAAGGAATAGCCTCTGAAACAATAAGCCATAATAAACAAATTAAAAAAGGATGCTCTATAAAAATTCAGTGAACTTGTAAAAAAAAATGATTTAGTTAATCAAAAATTTGTTTTTAAGAAAGTCTATCTGTATGAAGAATCACTGAATGTTTTGAAATCTAATTTATGTGTTGTTGTAAAATAAGAAAAGGTATATCATTTAAATATAGAAGGACTTTTATGGTTGTATTCTTACATAAATTATTGATATTGATATACTTTTAGAAATAGGATTTAAATTAATTAAAAATATCAAAATTCTTGACAATTAGTTCTAATTATTATTTAAAACAAATCCTTCAAACAATGAATGTGATACAATATTTAATATTTTTCACAAATATGTCAATTTTAATAAACTTAGACCAAAACTATATAGAAGAGAAGGTCAAATAATGATGCAATTTTTATAATCAGCAGAGAAGATTATTTATGATCCAGGAAGCTGTGTGATACAAATAACTTTATTATAACCAAGAGGAAATGTCATAAGATATACTAGATCATTTTAAAAAGCTATAGGATTTAAAGATGAAGAGATTTAAAATCAAAATATAAATAGATTTATGCCCCAAATAATAGCAAATGATCATGATTTATATTTAGATAATTTTGTTGAGAGAGGTAGAATAAATGTAGTAAGAAATGCTGTAAGAGTAATTTTGGGAAAGACTAAATCTTAATTTGTAGTTCCTATTAATACTAGATTAAGAATAGAGGCAAGTCCAATTGAATTTGGAGCTACTGCACTAATAACACCAGTAAATTTAACATATGGTTATATGATGTTAAATGAATAAGGGTAGATTGAAGAATTAACTTAAAATCTATTTGAAAATGTTTTTGAGAAACATTTAGGATTAGAACTTAATTAACTAAAAGGATTAGATTGTTTGTTTTTCATTCCTGAATTAGCCAAGATTTGGGATAACTTATTTGATGATCATTTTGAAAGATTAGATAAAAGATTTGATTGTTAATTAATTCTTCCATTAATCACAAAATAAATGAGTAAGAGTCTTATACGTTCAAAATCTAATATATTTTCTAGAACACATATTCAATCAAATATTGCTAAATAATTTGAAAGTCTACCTCATGATAATGTAGTTTATTAAGTTTCAATCCATTTAATGAGTTTAATTACTATAAATCTTAGGTAATTTAAAATATTTATTGTTAGATTAGTCATTGTTGAAATTCCTGAATATAAATAATTAATGAATCAAAGGATATCTAGTAGACAACTAGTTTAATTAAGAAATAGATCATCATAGTTAATTAATATTACTTCATAAAATGAAATTCCAACTTAAAAAACAGATATTTTATTATCATCTTTAAATTCTCCTCCTGGAGGTGGTCCTTTAAATGAATGTGATTTGGAATATGAGAATTTATTAGAAGATATTAAAATGATTGAAGAATTAAAAAATTAGTTAGCAACTATTAATATTAATAGTACAAATCAAAATAATCAAAAAGATCCTTTTTTATTATAAAACAATGATAATTAACTTGAAGGAAGAATAATTGAATTTTAAAATATTTCATCAGAAAAGAGTAATGATTTTAGTGAAGCAGAATCTGATTTTAAAGAAAATGTATAAGATCAAAATATACAATATAATAATGGTTCAGTAGGAAGTCGATCATCTTAGAATAATACAACAGCACTTAAAAGATAAATTAAAGATTGTTTATCTGATTCGAAAGGTTTGAATATAAGAACTAAATTATATCTACTTTTCATTTATATCTTAATAATGTCAGGATTTTTGATTAACTTCTTAATATTGTATTTTAATTTTGAGAAAATTCATGAAAATTAAAACTATGAAAATTTACCCTTTTAATTCTCTTACTACTATAATGAATTCATTATTGATCAATAATATATAGATGAAGATTAATTTATTTTTTTTGAATTAAGTAAAATTGCCTTTCAATATTTCCTTATAAATATTAAAAATATAGATAAAACTATTGCGTTATTACCTCATATTAATATTGTTAATAATCTTACTATGGAAAGTAGAATATTGAATATTATGTCTCAATTGACCAAAGTATTAAATATGAATGATTCAATTAATTATACTGAATACTATAACAATACTGATGCATTCAATATTTAGATTACTGATATTGAGAATACTAATTCTACAAAAAACCTACTCAGTTTATCTATTTTGTAATTTATATAGTTTTAATCATTAGTGTAATTGTTGAATAAATAATCTTATTAATTTTACTTGGACAATACATATATTTATGTGTTTAAATAATATAAATGAAATAGAAAATTTATAAATTGTTTTGTACATTTTCTAAAGAAGTTATTTAAGAATAATTTGTTTAATTCAGTTCCCTTTATACTTAATTAAACAATACTAGATTTAGAAATCATGAAACTGATGAAGAATAGTTTGAAACTACAATGCTGCGTTAATATTAAAAAACTGTTACATCAAATATGTTAGATAAACATAATAAAGTGGGAAAGTAAATATCATTAAAATGTATACTATTTAAACAACTATTCTAGAAACAAACTCAGCATACATCTTTTTCTTCTTATTCATATTTATATATGCCTTTATATGCTCATTTTATTTTATTGGAAGTTTCCTCTTATAATAAATTACTTAATAACATGTATCTGCAAGATATCAAGAAAAAACATCTTTCTCAATAACTTTTAATTCTTTAGCATCCACTTATGCTCAATAATCTATACTCTTAAATAATACAATCACACCTGACATGATCGATTATTATTATGTTGCAGTACAATAATTAGGATTATTAACTACTAATCTTTCTTTGTACTAAGAAAATCAAAATTATTAGGTTTATGAAATTTTAGTGGAAAATTTGTGTAGTTTGTTTTTTAGTGATTTGTAAAAATATTTATTTAGTGTAGGTCTTATAGCTATGATGACTATTAGAATATTTTTACTTTTTAATAGTGTTAATCTTATTCTATTCTTGAAAAGGGATTAAGTTCAGCAGTTTAAGACTTGTATTCACATTAATTTGATTTCCTATAAGCAATTTCTACAAGCAGATTAAATGCAACCTTAAAAAAATCATATCAAGATCCATAAATTCAAATATAAAGATTATATGCATAATTTGGATTTTAAGTAATTATTGAATTACTTACAAATTAAATCAAATCTTTGATAGATTCAACATTTGTAATAAATATAGTAATGTTTGGTTTTACTTGTATAATTATGAGTATATCATTAATTGCAATTAAATTATCCATTGAGAAAGTTAAATCACAATATTAAGAAACCAAGCAACTATTAACACTATTTCCATTTGATAGATTAATGGAGAATGCTTATGTAATCAGTTTTATTTCGTATGATTTGCATTTTTCAATTTGAATTATTAAGCTATATATAACTTAAAAATTAAATTTAAATTTATTCTTATCAACAACTTTTTATCTATCTCATTTATTTTTATTTCTAGAAAAACAAGAGACAGATTTCTATTCTTAAATTAAAATGTTTTAATCTAAATATTTTTGTTTTCTTGTTTTATAAAATAATATAGTTATCATTATGATAAATTGAAGAAGTCTCTATTTTTTTGCAATATAAATTGATTAGTTTTTAAAGAATTAATATTACATTGATGTCTTAATTTATGAAAGGTAAATATTGAATTAATATCTAAAATAGGATTATCAAAATGTGATGTATTTGGTCAAACAATTACATTAAGAATGAATAAGTAAAATTTTTATAAGACTGCATTTGGAGGGTGTATATCACTAGTTTTATTTGTTCTAATGCTGTTGATTTTTTCTCAAAATTTAATCTCATTTTTGAATAAAGAAAACTTGACTGCTACAGTATTAACCGCGTTTGAAGAATTTCCATCTTTGGCTACATTGAATGATGATACTTTTGCATTTGCTATTCAAATTGAATAAAGTGATTTTATTGAGAATCCTTACTTTAACATCAAAGTTGAATAGAAACATACTACTAGATTTTTAAATGGGTCAAAAATTGAAAATACTTCACCACTTGTTCTCATTCCATGCACACTAGATAGATTCGCAAATATTTTTAGTAAATATGATGTGAATATAACGAAATAATTTTATGATTTGGATCTATAGAATTTCTTGTGCTTTGAGTAAATAATATAAATTAGTTTAGTTATAATTCAACATTGACTATTTAAGGTACTAATTCAAGTAATTTATTATGAATTAATTAAAAGATTAATAATTTTGGTATTTGAAAATCTCAGTAAATAATTGTATTACAAATAAATCATGTGCTTCAGATATTGAAAGATTAAATGAAATCGAAAAAAATGGTTCATTTAAATTAAAATTGTATACAGTTAATTAAGTTTAAATTAATTTCTTATTTTTTTAGATATTAAACCCTTAAAATCCTGATAATTAATATTTATAAACATTTATAGATGATTCATTTTATCTTAAATTTTTACCCTCAGATGTTTTCAAAACAGTAGACATTTTCCTAAAGGAATATGAAGTCTTAAATGATTTAAGTTTAACTCCATTTAGTGATATAGAATTGTCAAAATTTTATATTTTAGATCAATCTGAAATGAAAGAAAGAATAGAGTTTTAATCTAAAAGCTCAAATGATATAGCTACTATCTTTTTTCGTAAAAGTCCTTATAAAACTACTGTTTACAGAAGTTACTTAAAAATTGATGAACTATTATCAAATTTAGGTGGAATTTAATAGATATTTTTCTTTTTTCTTGGCATTATTCTATCACTCTATAACAGATTCTAATGTATTATTTTTAAGTTATTTTTTAAGTACTTGTAGAATTAGCTAATAAATTATATGAATTTTCCCTAATACATTTACAACATGAAAAAATACATGAAGAAAATTTAGAATAGATAAATCAATTAACAACAGAAAGATAAGAAGAATTAAGAATTAGAAGACTAACGGATTAGGATTTAGAAATTAAACTTGTTAATCCAAGTTAAATTAAGCAAAAGGAAAAAAATGGAATATTGAAATTTGGTATGAGACAATAAGAAGATGATTAAGAAATAAATTTCCAAGATGATGAAGATAGAAATATAAAAGAAGTTCAAAATAAATTCTAGAGATCATCAAGTCGATTTATAAGAAATCCATTTGCAAATAAAATTAGACCTGAAAATGGTCTATAATATTTCAAATAATAAATTATTACAATAATTAATAGATCTTAACCAGTTTTATTAAGTATTAGTATGATTATCAATTTCATTACATGTAATTAATGTTGTTCAAATAAAAAAAATATCTAGTTAATGAATAAAGCTATGTAAATTTGTATTTCAATTTTAGTGACTAAATCACAGATCAAATAGATTTATTTAATATATTAACCAAATTAAATGAATTAGACAAAATGAAAGAAGTAATTTTTACACCTGAACAATTATTGATGTTTAATTTTACACCAAAACCTATGATTTCATTAGACATGACAAAAAAAACAATAAATCGATCCTATTTTGAATAGAGATCCAAATGTGACATTGAAATATAGTAATATAACACATATCTATTTAGACCTAATCAAAAAGAATAATATAAATCTGAAAATAGATTACCTTCTCAAAGAGGAATGCATTTAAGAGGAGATGCATAATTATATTAGGATATATATAATGTAGAGTTAATTTTAATAATAAATTAGGCATATGATGAAGTTCTTTAAGATTAGGAAGAGAATATTATCAATAAACAACTAATAAAGAAGTTAGGTCCTGAAGTTTAAGCTATATTTAAACTGTCCAAATTTATTGATTAATAAAAATTATCTGCAAGAACATAAAAAAGGAAGCATTAATTAAAATATAATGAACATCCTAGTATTGATTGATTCTGATGATATTAGCACGATTTCATATTTATCTTTCTTAACTTTAATATGTAATTTAACAAATTTGATTTTGCATTATTTATAATTTTTTATTAAATTTAATATAATTTTAGATTAGTTTATATTTAAAGATCATATAGTTAAGATTAAAATCATTTAAAGCTTAGATAGTTAATTTGTTAGGGATTACAAGAATATTAATCATTCAAATTTGTTCCTCTTAAGTAATTTATAGTTATATTAAAATGTGTAATCGTCAATTAATCAAATAATTAAAAAATGATCACTTAGATTTTAAAGATATTTTTAAGATTAAATATTATTCAATAAAGTAAATATTTAATCATGTCCAATTTTTGATATAATACAATTGAAAATTATATCAATCATTAAAATATATTGACAATATTATTCAATAATTTCATATATTAGTTGATTTGCCTAGTTCAATTGTTTTAATTCGCATTTATTGCATTTCTATAACAACAAGTCTATTGCTTAAATTATAAATACTAATAAGAAGAAAAGGTAATTATTTTAACTAAAATAATTAATTGTGATAATTTGTGAGTTAATTCTATTTATTATAATGTTTATAGGAATGATGGCAAAAGAATTAGAAATATATTGTTATTTCATGTATTTATTGTATTGTACTTAAATATTATTGCTCATTATTTTCTTTAGACTTTCTTACTTGCACCTTTTTTTGAATAGAAAACATCATCTCTTCTAAATTCAAATTCTAAATCTCTAGTTGTTAATAATTTATAGACAGCTTTGACTGCATCAAGTCTAGGCTCTAATTCTGCTTTCTCTTATTCATCTAAGAATCTAAAATTATTGACTAGTCTTTTACATTCTATAGAATTTTGAGCCATCAACTCTAACTCTTGTTCTTCTTCCTAAAATGAATGTTGGTGCAACAAGATCTTCAAGAATTGCATCATATACTGAGGTGAGTGTTCTTGAATTTGGTCTTGTTTATGATCTGTGACTTTTGACCCATTTACTTTCAATTGTTCTTTTAGCAACAACAAGAATAGTTGCTTTAAGTCTCTTTTCTAATTCTGGTATTAATTTTGAGCTATATTATTTTAATATTTAGAGTACCTAACTTTATTGAAAACGGATAAACAAGGATGAGGAATGTATACCAAATAAACTTGCTTCTTTGCATTAATTTTAGCTGTATAATCAACCACTGATGAAAGTTTAAGATTCTTAGCATCAGCTAATGATTGCTCAATTTGAGACAATGCAACACCAACTTATTATTCCAAATTAGATAACTTATAATATAAACAAATCATTTACTTCTGTCTTTTTCCAAAACTTATTAGCTGCCATTCTTGATAAAAATTTGATTTTTATTTAAATCTTTTTTATTAATAATTCAGACGATCTTCTTTTACAACAATCTACACAAATCACCTTATTTTTACTCTAACATTATTTAAATTATATATTTTACACTTTAAAATCTCAAGGTTTATTATAATTTAGGGATTTTTATATTATATATAATATTAGTAAAGGGAGGGGATTAATGATTGTATATAATTTTCTAAAAAGAAACTAAGATCATTTTAGCAAGAACTTAATTTAATTAAATTTAACTATACAGATAAGTTTTATTATCATTTTTTTATTGCTGTTCCACTCTTAAGACTATTGAAATTGCAGTTAAAAGGAAAAAAGTTCATTTTACAAATCTTTTATATAGAGATTGAATGTAAGAATTAAATGTAAATGGAATTACAAAAATTATAACTGATATTTAATAGATATAGTTTTTGAAATGCAATTTAAATAAATTTATAAGTAATTAAAAAATGGAAAGAAAAATTTATTTTTTTTTGAATTCGAAACTTCTAGAAATAAAAATTGAGTATAAATTAAGTTCGATTCACAGATAAATTTTAAAATTAAATAATGGCAACAGAGTAAAAGAAAGAGGAGTAATTCCACTTCAATGCAGATATCCAACAATTGATGGGTTTAATTATCAATACCTTCTATTCAAACAAAGAAATTTTTTTGAGAGAATTGATCTCTAATGCTTCAGATGCTTTAGATAAGATTAGATATAAGTCTATTACAGACCCAGATAGTGCTGGTTTGAACATTGAACCAAACTTCTAGATCAAGATTATCCCAGACAAGAATAACAATACAT
>JPFL01000193.1:78136-107194 GCA_000733385.1 Paramecium biaurelia | reverse complement strand
TACAAATGGTATGGCTACCTTAGAACATTTTGATTATTTGCATCTTACACAATAAGGATGGGAACTCTAGACAGATTGAATATTTTCTAAAGATAATAATTGGACAAATTGATAAGTGGCTAACATATTACCACATTTATCACAAATGTAAGCTAATATTAGAATATTATAATACTTTCAGAATAATCAGAACATTTTAAAAGACGATCATTTATACAAAAAGCAACACCATGAGCAATTAAAGCATCTCTTTCCATTTCACCTAGTCTGATACCTCCTCCCTTCTTTCTACCTTTGATTGGTTATTATGTGAGAACATCAACAGGTCCCATACTTCTTGCTTAAGACTTATCTGATACCATATGTCTCAACCTTTAATAATAGACAACTCCAAAATAGATGTCAACTTTTAAAGGAGTTCCATAAATACCAGAATATAATGTTTCATTTCCATGATAATTATAACCATGTTTTATTAATTGTTTACCAAAGTAATCAACAACATTATCATTCTCATAATTTTAGAATGGATGAGTTTCAAACATCTCACCTTATAAAACATTTGCCTTAGCAGCCATACTTTCTATTAACATACCAATAGTCATTCTAGATGGAAAAGCATGAGGATTAATAATAATATCTGGTACCATTCCTGACTCTGAGAATGGCATATCAATTTATGGCCATAATAAAGACATTACACCTTTCTAACCATGACGAGATGAAAATTTATCACCTATTATTGGATTACGATTAATTCTATATTTGATCATGACTGATACATCATTTTCAGATTTATTCACTACAGCTACTTGTTCAATTCTAGCAGTCTCACTATCCTTTGAATGATGAACTTTGACTTATTGCAATTAACTATCATATAAAGCTAATACAGCAGATCCTTTAATAACAACTTAAGATTATTCAGGTAATCCATAAGGTAATAAATTTACTGGAATTTGTGATTTTATTTGGTTGTATAATTATATAGGTATTTGACTGAGAAGCTTATATTTAACTTCTTTGTCATCATTCAAAGAATACTCAGCAGATTTATAAATTATACCATGTCCGAATCCTCTCTCATAACTAGATTTACATAAGATCATAGCATCTTCCATATCATATCCAGTATAGCTGATAACTGCTACAATAGCGTTAGTTCCACTTGCATAATCAGCAAATTAGTAATCATCATAACCGAAGCATCTTACAACTGGTTTTTGAGGGAAGAGTATACGATACATTTTATTAACAAATCTATAAGGATAATTTTGACATGGAGATCCCATAGTTTGTTTAGCCATTTGACACTAATACATATTTCTAGGACTTTGATTATAATTTAAGAATGGAACATTAGAAGCCAGAATACTTAAAATGTATGCAGGATCAATTTCTTGATATTGAGTATCAGTACGAATATCTGC
Organism: Paramecium biaurelia; assembly: GCA_000733385.1. Classification (NCBI taxonomy): domain Eukaryota; phylum Ciliophora; class Oligohymenophorea; order Peniculida; family Parameciidae; genus Paramecium; species Paramecium biaurelia. The sequence continues at coordinate 105,764 of JPFL01000193.1, read as the reverse complement.
TTATGTACAAGCTATACTCATATTAATCTATTCCAAAGGACTGATCCATTCAATTGAATTCAATTTCAAATTAATAACTGGTCTCATTAATCTTGCTACAGTGGTATTGATGTAAATTCCAGGAAAGAGAGGAGACTTATTCTCCTATCTAGGTAAACAAGCAACTTCAGTTGTTTCCTTAATTGTACCATTAGATTTGTAGACTCTAATAGTGTGTTCAAAAGTAGGTAATAATTAAGAATTTAAATAACCAATTAATTTACCATTTAAAACAACTGGGAGATCATTTTTAGAATAGATTAAACGTTGTTATTAGACTCCTAAAGGAAATAGTAATTCTTCAATATCTTATTCATCTGGATGTGTTAAAGGTACACAACACATTGTAATATGATTGAGTAGACCACAAGGTCCACCATCAGGAGTATGAACAGGACATACGAATCCCCAAACATCAGGAAGTAATTTACGAACAGTTGTAGTTTTCATTTATGCAAAATATGATCCTCTATGAACAGATCTAAAATGAGATAAAAATCTCATATTATTTAATTTATCAGCAATAATAGTAAATCCACTTGCTTCCATTAAATCTAATCCAGTTTGAGATCTCAAATTACCAGTAGCTAAGAAATTTTCTAATTTTTCACCCACAGTAGTTTATAAATCAAAGCATCTTTTAAAATATGCTAAATCCTTTAATTTTGATTGTTCCTTTGTTGCATCCTTTAATATTTTTTCTCTGACTCCCACTAATAAATCTTCCAACTTTTCTCTCAAATATGCAGTATAAAGATGACCAGAAAGAAGAACTTCTTAATTGACTAAGGAATCCAAATTGTCAGAATTGATTTCATCTATAAAAAGAGCATATAACTTTTCAATGCACAATAAAAGAATTGAAGCTTTGTCTTAATCATTTTCAAGATGTACACAAATATGTTCTCTCAAGAATATACGTCCAACTTAGAGATCAGTGGTTTCTGGATTAAAAATGTTTAGTTCTACTCTTAGTAATCTACCAATATATTCAAGTGCATCTTTTTATGTGTTGATTCCTCTTGATTTAGCATCTGCAATCATTACTTCTACTCTATCAGAAATATCTGATTTCTCTGCTTATGAACGCACTATCTATTAATAAATTTGATAATCATTCATATCTGTTAATGCTCTTAATAATATTATTACAGGCATTTGCAATTCTTTCTTCTTCAATATAATACGCAAATACACATTACCATCCATTAAATAATGTAATGTAATTGTTCTTGCATATTAATCTGATCTCACACATTTCATTTAAACTGCATAAGGAGAAAAGTTAAATCCCTTATTCTTATAACCAGGTCTCTTAAATGCAATTGGATAGTTCCTTTTCTGAATAATCAACATTCTTATTATCTTCTCATTTCCATTTATTATAAAGTAACCTCCGAATTCATTGCAATCTTCCTGCTATTACACCAATTCTTTCATTTAGCCAAATCAAAAATACCTTCTGCACTCAGCCCATTTAAATGACACTTCTAACTCTTCACCAATATGGGTATCTCTCCCAAAGACAAACGGACTGTCTCCTTTGGGTTATCATCAATCTCTCTACAAATGGTGGCTAACATTGGAGCTGTATAACTCTTCTTCATCTATCTACATTGAGTTGGTAAAACTCTATTATCCCCTAACATTCCTTATTATGTTGGCATCCCTATTTACAATTCCTCAATCCAAATCTTCATATTCTTAAATGGTAATCGAATGTCTCTATTTCCGGGTACACAAACTTCTATAGGACTTAGATGTCGACATATTTCAACCAAACCATGAGTGTACAAGTAATTAAAACTCTCAATATGATGCTTTGCAGCCACTCTTAATTGATCCCCTTATTAAATTTCCATAAATTAAAATTTTATATTAAATATAATTTCACTTTTCATTATTTTAGAAAACAACCCAAACTTTTTATAGGAAATAAATAAGCATAATTTTCATTTTACATTAAAATACCCATTTATAGCCTATTATTTATGTATCATCTAAACTCAATCATTCTCCTCTCTATAAATAACAACCTTCCCAAAATGAATCTAACTACTTTTCGATTGTTTATCATAATAATAATCTTATCGTTAATAGAAGTAAAAAAAGGATTTATCCTTAGAATATAGTAATTCAATATATAATTATTTTCTTAAAGAATAATCATTTATATTTTAGCTAATTTATTTTATTGAAGTTTTATTTATATCTATGGAGTTTTATTCTAGTATATACTAATAAAAAGATATATTAACAGAAACCAATGTTTATGATAATAATATTACCCTTAAAAATATATTAAATTATAGTATATTTATAATCATCAATGTGAAGGTAGAAATTTCTCTTCAATATATGCTGCTCCCACTCTATTTGTGAACTCACCTACTTTATCTAAACCTTAGCCCCAATCATAACCAGTTGCATATGCGAATATCTACCCATCTTATGAAACTTATCCTGCTACAGCTGGCCCATCTAATTTAACCCCCAAAATCTTGTTCTTTTTATTGGTATCCCAAAAGGCTAGAGTACCATCAGATCCACAAGTACCAGCCCAATTTTATGATCGACAATTAAATTAAAAAGCATTGCACATATACATTCGAGATACTTTCTCTGTTCGATATTATGATACTTTGACTTCCTCATCTACTTTATAACATTTGAATTATAGTTTGCTTGCTAGGTCACCTCTACTATTAATGGATTTAACCAAAGCTCTCCCATCAACTGTAGCATATGCCAATTATGAAGCATTATCATTGATTGCTACACATGATATTTATCCAACTAAATAATTATCCTCCATATTAAAGAAACTTCGTGATGCTACACTATTCTAATTGCCTCTTAATGCACTCCAATGTAGCCATCTAAATTTATTATCAACATCTGCATATGCAAAAAATTATTCATTTCCACTCTATTCTCCCACTGTTGGTACATGTTATAAATCTATTTAAAATGCATGCTATGGTTTTCCTCCACCACTAGTTTATAGATTCCAAAATCTTAATTTTTTATCTAAACCCAATGATATAATTAGTTTCAAGTCTTCATTCCAAAATACTTACCTTGCTGGACAATCATCATGAATTCCAATGATTACATTACTTTATGTTTTCACATCATATGCTCTGATTGTATTATCTGCCAATGCTGCAAATACCATTGACATGTCTTGTTTCCAGCTAACAGATAATACTCTAACTAATTATTTAAACAATATACGGCTCTTAACAATCAATCGCTGTCTTAAAATCTACTTATATATTTGCTCTAAATCCAGGTTATAGCTAAGCCTAATAGAACCGGATATATCCATCCCAAGATGAAGTCACAAAAACATCTTTGTTCCATCTAATTTCTGAAACTGTGTCCATCAAACTATCATTTACGACTCTTTATGACTAAATTTTAATCTATAATTACTTAAACAATATTTTAGAACTGAGGTTGTGTGTTGTACATCACTTTTTTAAATTTAATTTTATAAAAATATATATAAAAACTCTAATAAATACATTGTAATTTTTAAGAAATCCTTTTAGATATTTATAATTAAACAAATTAATATTAAAATTAAATAAATATTTATTCATACTTCTTCAATCTATGAATTTTAATTATTAATAAATGTTTTTTTTCAATATTGTTCCAAATGGTATTTATATTAAATAATGTCTTATTACTTAATTCTATTTCTTTGAATATTTACCATATAGTAACAATGCAAATAATGTTAAAAAAAAATAAAATATTCCCAATATCAATGCAAATAAAAACATAGAATTCCCACTTTATTAAACATTGTTAGTCATACGTTCTGTCAAATATATTATACTATTTGATATCCTTTAATTTATGATATCAAAACCCCAAACATTATTTAAAAAATAATCAGATGAAGTCATTATCTTTTCAATCTTATCTATTATGATGTCAGAATCATTCAAATTATACAATTAACTATTTTAATAAAACACCTAACCCTATTGTAAGAGCAATTGATGTTCACTTCTATTATAATAAGACATTAATTAAGATTAAAAATCTAATTTTCTATTTTCCATTTAACATATTGACTCATCAACTTAACATAAATATCCTTAAAAAAATAATTCTAAATCTGTATCACTCATTTATAGTATATTTTATATATCTGTCTAATTAGAAGCTAATAATATGGTACTAAATTCATTAGTATTCAATAGTTCTAAATTCTTGCTCAAATTATTCAATTAAGTTTAATTCTATTCATAAATTTATTACAATATTTCAGTGTCTTTTTAATATTTATAGGTTTGAAACATCATTTAATATTGACAATTACTATAAGAATTTAAATAATCATAATAAAACTATTATAGAAGTTGACTAAAATAAGAGTATTAATCAAGGTTTTAGGAGGAATTAACTATCTGTACATGGAATGATATAATATACACAAATGTGAATACAGTAATACCAATAATGATTAGTAAACTGAATAAATTTGATAATTAATGAGATATCGATATTTTAAATTTTACATTATCAAAATTATCTATTTTCTCTGTTTTCAAAGATTTTCCTCTATCTGATTATTTTTATTAATAACCTTATTCATCATCATCTCTTAATGATTTCTAATTAATTGAATGAAGTAAAACAGACAGATTTTTTGATAACCAAATATTTTCTAAATTTCTTAATGTATTCTAAATTACACTAAATTTCTCTGATTCTAACAAAGCTTCTTTGTAATCAGTTCGTGTAAATAATTTTAATACTAATTTCCTTTAACGAAAGAGTTTATTGATAACCAATAATTAAAGAACAAAGATTATAAATAATAATACATAGAGGCTGATAATCACTTAATTTGATGTGTCAGTTGATGAATTTAATAAATTATCAAATTCTATAAAACAATTGATTACTTCTTCATTTAAATATCTAATATGTGTAGGATAGTTTATTACAATAGTACTTAAATCTTTTATATTCCTATTGATGTCATTATTTTAAATGCTTGTTAATATGATTTATCTTAAAATCAAAAAGTTTTAAAGACTTTATTTATTCCTACTAGAAGTCATTTCATTAACATAAATTAATTATAATTGTTCTGTTGTTTCCATTTAAATATTTCTATCCTAAATAATTTTGGTTATTTAATTAGTTAAATAGGAAATCAATTATTATTATAACAATAAATTCTCATCTGATGATATTACAGTGTACTATGAGTCAAATTGTAAGGTGATTTTATTTAAAGGGATAGATTTACATAATTGTTCATTATTAAAGGCATTAACTACACTAGTTAAAGATGAAATTTCTCTTAAAACATGACTTTGTGTTGAAATGCAATAATTTCCTATTGAAAATTTACTCATAATGATAAAACTGATGATAATGAAAGTAGCTAAAAAGAAACTGGCAAAGATCAGATTGATTAAATTAAATAATAAGGTAATGTTCTTATTTTTATTATTTAATAATTGATTATGAAATTAATTTGATTGTTAGAGTAAAGATTAATTACTTGATTTAGATCTCTAAGATCCTAATTCAAGTATAGCATTTTCTATACTTTGACTAGTGATAGAACTAACATTTGGAGTATTTAATATATTTTAAGTTTAATTGTGCAATTTAGAATCTTTGTAATCTTTTTAATCAATTTTATTATCTTATTCTTCTAAAAATTATATTTTCAAAAAAAAGAAATCTTTATTAGACAAAACATTTCCTTTTTAATAATAAATGATTTTAGAGTATAACTAATAACTAATTTAATATTGTTTAAAATCTCCAAAAGGATTAGCCTTTTATATATCATCTTATATATCTTCTAATTATGATAATCTATTTTTGAGATTACAATTTTAATTAATTTAATAGATTCTTCTTAAATCTTTAGGAACATAAAATGTTTCTTATTATTTCTACATAATAATATCATTATCAACTAATTCACTAATTTATCTTTCAATCATAAAATGATATTAAGATATCAATGATTCTATTATTGAGGGTACAATATAACATAATTCCAGTTTGTTTAAATCTAAACTTTATTGATTAAATAATTTAGAATAAACAACTTCATTCACTCCTAAAATATTTAGATTAATATCAAAATATATATATCCAATATTACTTTTTTCTGTACTACCTGCTCTTTAATTACTTTCAATCTTTTTGAAAAATGCCATTAAATAGAACTCGAAATCTGAAGAAAATTTAGGAAAGAAATATCCTAAGGTAAATTAGAGAGGTTAAATTAATCCATCTCCATAAACTGAAAATATTAAACTTGTTTATTCCATTTTATAACTATATCCCTTTCTAATAAAGTTCTCTATAATTCCATCATGAATATCAGCAATGAATGGAGGCATCAATTGATTTAAATGAGAAATTTAGAAATTTACATTAAAATATTATTCAAGTAAGGCTTAATTTGGTTTCCATAATTCACCTCTTCTCTTAAGAGTAATATTCGAGACAAGACCTATGCTTTGTTTATTTTGAAAGTGAAAATTCAAAAAGGATTCTAATTCTTATTACTCAAGAAATAGAATTTGTTAAATTTAATGTTATATTTCATAAATTTCTAGAATGTTATTAGTTGAACAAATCTTATATAATAATTCAAGATTTAAAATACTGACACAATCAAAAATAATTTATTTTTTTTTAATATTCTTACTTCTAAGCATTTTTATTAGTATATTAACTTTGTGAATTGAACTCTAAATCTTATACAATTATTCTAATAATTATTGAAATGATTAAATCTTATTATTATAATAATCTTCCCAAAATTATTGTTTGATCAATGCTAATGATCTTATTTCCTATTATAAAAAAGTCCCTATATTTTCAATAACTGAATGACCCCTCAATAATTAAAGGATTTATTCAGAATGATGAATATTTTGATTTTAAAATTATGCTCTATTTCTCTTTTATAAAATGAATTGGATGTTGAGAAAATAAAAAGATGAAGATTATACTTAACGACCTTTGATTTATAAATTCTAAGATTATTAATTATTCATTATCTATTACAAAATTGTATAAGCATTAATAGGATTATTTTTGTACTTTGCTAAAAAGGTTACATATTTCAAGGCTAAATGTTCATAGAATTCATAATCCCTATTCAAAAGTGCAAGTTATAAACATTTCTCAAAAACATAAGTTGTCCACAAATTCAAATGTTTATAATCAACTGAATTATTTTAAAAGAAACTTTATACATTCAACTAACATGAACATTCATTGTCAATACATAATTATATATGATGATTTAGGATTTAAATAAACAATATTTTTGATTCTATACTTGTATCACTCTCTTCAGCTGTTCTATAGATTTCTTCTAAGTATTTATCAGCCCTATTATTATATATGGCCAATTAGAAAGTATTACATATTTTAATTTAATCTCTTTTTTAAAATTGGTTAGACAATATTACGAACAACTTAAAATAATATAATAATTATATCTTACAGGTGCAATTAAAAGAAAAGTATAGAACATGAAATAATCTTCTAATCCAGGACTAAAAATCCAAATTGATATCAGAATTAAGAAGTATTAATGAGTGAAAGTGGCAGAACTATAAAAGTTTGCTTCAAAAGAATATCCAAATGGTTGATTCACTAGTATATCATAAATTAAGGAGATTCCCAATAATTGTTGGAAAGAATGTTTTGCAAAATCAATACCTGGAAAATTAATATAATATAATATTATCACTAATTGATGTAACATAATTCTTAATACATTAGTGTAACTAAATGATCTTGAGAATGTTTTTTCATAAAATTGATAATTCCTAAAAAAATATGATATTGAAAATCCTGATAATGATACAAAGAGTGTTCCCAATACTCCAAATACATAAAATAACTTATTTTTTTCTGATGAACAATCAGGAGAGAATTAATTCTCTTTTATGAATGCTGTCTTACCACAAACCATGACTCCAACACTTATTTCTTAAAAGGGAGTAACAAATATCCATTGATAATTAATGAAAAATAAGTTCAATACTTTCTTTATATAATTTGGTTTTGCAATGTCTGAATCAAGAGACATCTTTATCAAAATTAAATAAACTATGACATGCAAACAAAATATCAAATAAAAGAAGAATGATGTTAATACATCGTTACCAATTTAAAGTAGTAGAAATGTTAATGGTGACAATTAAGTATAATTAGCTAGATATATATTTTCAGACAAATTCAAATGTTTAGTTTCAAATTGACTAAAAACATATCCCTCCAATTATAAAAAATATATCACTATTTTACAACAATTAAAAAAAGGACTCTTTGCTAAATCAAATCCATCTTCAGATATATAAAGGAGTGCTTAAATTGTTCTCTTTTTTACTTTCATCATTGTCTTGCTAATTTTACTAATCTCCATCTATATTTATTTAATTATAATTAGTTATTCATTTAGAAAAAAATGTATTATATTCTAATTATAATGTTACTTATAATGCTTATAATATTTATACAATAATAATATGAAAAGTATTATTCAAAGCAAACATTTCAAATTATTTACAAACTCTAATTATTATAGTTTCAACCTAACATCTAAACGAAAGAATAATTTCTTTAAAATTGCTTCTTACTTTCTTAAATTCAATTTACATTATTTTTATTAAGTATTCACAATAATACTTGTTTTCTTACTCAAACTGTTATTACGTAAAATGTTTACTTATGATGAACATTAAATCTTTTTTAATCCTTTTATTTAATCTATTTTTTTTAATTATTATGTAACTGATTAATCAAAAAATGTCTATGCACTTTTTAAATCTAATTATGATTCTTAATCTTATAAAGTATTCAATTATCTAAAATTTTAAGAATCAAATTAAAATTATGAATGTTAACTTGATGAATTAAATGATTATTAAGTATTTAATTTTGAAGATATATTTTATTTTGAAATTCTTTAAGCCATTTTAAATGATTCTTATTATGAAGTTTCACTAATAAGAGATGCTCTTCTATTTTTTAATGGAGTTATTTTACTTTCAGGACGAGTCAATGAACAACCTACTTTGATTGGAGGTGATATCATCCTTATACTTTAATTTTATTTAACAATACTAATAGACTTTTATATTTCAGTATTTTCTTTTTGTTTAGTAATCATATTAACCAAAGTTTCTAAATCTTATTTTGCTTATTCAATATTTCTTTTTGTAGAACTTCTTTCAGTTAGTATAGGATCTTTAACTGATTTCTTATTAGGTGAACGATTACTTAATTATAACACTTAATCCTTTTTATTTGATAATCTATTTGTAGTTTTTGGATCTTATTCATTTTCATAAGATTATATAGTATCTAAAGTATTTTTCTTGTATTTATCAAATGGTTATAATTATAGAGGTAGATCTTACTTGTTGGAATCATTATCCAAAATATCAACAAAACTATCTTATTATTAAATAAATCCACTATTATTATGGAATTCAATACCAGATTATGCTGACATACATTCTAATCTTTTATTTGATCTTGAAGTACCATTATTTTATCTAGATTTCCTTTTATTATTATTCAGAGTATCATTATTAGTGAATTAATTATCATTTTAAAATGTTGGCAATGAATCTTACAATTCTTATTTATTTTGAATGAATATTAATTAATCAATAGGTTTTTCTGGTTTATTGACAAGAATTTTATTAAGTATTTTATCCAATTTAATTGGAGTAGCATTTTAAGTTAAATCATCAACCTACATTTGATGTAATTAAATAAGACTTTATTATCTATTACGATCTTTTTTATCTTTATCAATCTAAGTAGGTATTTATTTTTCACAATTTAAACTCTCTCTTATAGTTGCTAATTTTTAAGCTAAAGTTAATGTTAATCCCTCATTAGTAGATTCTATTTGTGGTTACTTATCAATAGTAGTAGATCTTCTGGAATCCAAGATTTTCTTTTTACAATCCCAATCATCAAATAAAGATTACTTCATTATCAGTATACTATTGCTTTTATTTTGAACATGATTAGTCTTATCTATTAAATTTAGACTAGTTTCTAGAATCTTATTTTCTTTAATTTATGCAAATGAACAGAAAGAATATTCTGATTATAAAATAGAAATATTTTGAAATTGTCTCTATTTGCATTTGAACTCGACATCATTACAATAATGCATTTTTTAAAAGATCTATTAATTAGTAAAGAATTGATGAGATTGAATATCTTCAATCAAATATTATAGTATAGTATGATCATTTTAAATTGCAAAGATGTACTTATCAGTATAGAAAATGTCTTTTATATCTTTGATTTTAACTCTGATCATTTTTTAATTGAATAAGTAGAATTCTCCACTTTCAGTTATTGCCACTCCACCAAAAGAAAAGAGAAGAGATTTCTTAAAATATGTATTCAATTTCAATCCATTTAGTTATGGTATTGGTACAGTTTTATCAGCAACAACATTGAATATCTTACCACCAATGGTGATGAGACTGATTCGATCTTGATAGGATGAGATATGTTTGCAATGACTGTAAATTTATTTATTAGTTTTCCATATGAAACCTCTATGAGATTGATCAATAGCTGCAATGGGAGAAATCCATTTATAATGATTTCCACTTTTTAGGAGACGAGGTGGCTATTCGATTTAATAGATGTCTCCATTTTCTAAACTTATTATTAAAGGGTTATTACATAATAAAGAGTATATAAGTTTGCCGTCGGTACAAATCATAGAAACTTCAGCCTATACTATCACACTATCGGAACAATTATTTTCAATAAAACTAATCTTGCGAAGGAGAGAATTCTCTAACTTATACTAAAGTAGTACCTATATAGTATATGAATTTGCCTATTCTTAAAGCTTGGTTAAATTGAAATTGAAGTTAATGTAAATTCTAACTTAGTAGTGTATAAATACCTCAATGTCTTCGAAAATAACAGACATATTAAATTCGTTATATATATATATTAATTATCATTAGTAATGATGATTTATATTCACAGATGGATGCATACTCAATGGATATTAAGCTGCGGTTTCTCCTCCAACTGACATAATCTCTTATACACCCATATCTGGAATCTGATCATCTTCAGGAAACTTTATTAACTTGGAGGCCTTAAAGATAGCCTTCACTTAATCTCCTAAAAACTATTTCAATTTTCTATTAATTTTATAATAATAACGATTAGACTTCCTATTCTTAGCAGCTATTGCCTTATATGAATTAAAGACATTCTCGATACTGAGATGTTCTTTTGTTATAAAAGTTGATTTTAATTTTCTCTTAATATCCTCTGCTACCTCTATTAAAGTCATTTGTTTAAGAGATTATTGTTTAGAATAATGTAAGAAATTAGTTTCCTTGTCTTTCTCATTAACAGCAATAACTGGCTTAGGAGAATAATTAAAAAGTATCAATTAATCTCTGTCTAAAAGGATTTTCTTTAATTTCTCCAATTAATGAATTCGATTTAAGATTGAGAATACATCTAATTCTTATCTAACTGAAGTTAAAGCCTTTTATAACACAAATAAATGAGGATCTTATTTAGGATCAGATTTTTTACAACGGAGCTTCAAGAAAAAGTATTTTAAATTAAGTTAAATAGTTTTCTTCATTAAGATAGTTTATTAAAAAGTGGCAAGAAGAAAATGTTTCCTACTCTTAAATTAATATTTATCCATCATTTGTTTTTGTTCCTCTACAACTCTCAATACTCTCTCTTTATATTGAGGATCTTCATCCATTGAATCTTCTTCCGGTTATTTTATAGTATCTGTTTTATCTAAAACTTTCCTCTTTTTTTTGAGTGGTTAAGATGTTTCCTAATGAAGTTAGACACTATAATGTAAAGGATCTACCAACCCTGAACCTTTTGTGCCCTAATCATTTTCACCATTGAAATCATAATCATAAAGACGATTGGAAATATCCAAATAAACTAAATACTACTTATTAATTACATTATGCTCTATTATAATAAGTAATTATTACTCCTACAATAGAAATCACTGATTAAGACAAACCTCCAATCTTAGATAATAAATCAGTCACTGTCTAATATTCTCGATTATAATCAGTGGAGAAATTGCTTCTCATAAATACTATACGAGACCAGATTAGATTATTCTTGCCTTCATATATCTATTTGAATGAATTGGTCGAAAAGATATTCCACTCTTATTCATCTAATAAACCTCTAATATTATTGACATCTCTACTCTATTTTGATTTATCCCTGATAATCTTTTGTAATGTGCTTATGAAATTGGTAATCTATTCTCTATAAATCTCCTGGTTAGAAATACAAACTCATAGAATTGTCCAAGTAATCCTCAGCTACAAACTCATTATTAAATGGATTAATAAACTAAAACCTTATACTTTCTATTAATACTGTATTTTTTGTAATCATCTATAACTTATAACTGTCCTACTAAGTTCTTGTCTAACACTCATTACCCCAAGAACTTCTTGACTTGCATTCACCAACCTCAATCACTAGATTTGAAAATAAAGATGCTATCCCCTTCTTTATATCAAAACATACAAAATTATGTTCCTTCTAATTCAATTGAGAACTCAGACTTTGGACATAACCAAGTATCAACTTAATTTGCTTCTAAGAAATCCATCACTTAACTTGAGTTCAAAACACTAATGAATTATTGAAAAGTGCATTATTGCAATTCCAATGAAACATCTTTATTATTTTAGTGTTATTTAACTTAAATATCAAATTAAGGAAACTGATAGAAACTTTCTTGTTCTACTCTTATAGCAAAAATGAAATTCTTATTGTTAAGTATTAACACATCAGGATCATAATTGAATTTTGTCTATAATCTATAAATTGAGAATACTACTTCCTAAGTAATTTGTATTCCTCTCTATAATGTATATCCTATGATCTCATTTACACTGTAGCCAATCAATAAAAGGACTATAAACATCGAAACAAATCCACCCAAGAAAGTCTAATACTTAGATCTAAGATCTAGATTTAGATTTATTGGCTATCCAAAGATGTCCATCTTCCTTATCACTATAGTGTTTAAATTTTGATTTTATTACTTCTTGCAAGCATGTATTATTTTAATTATTCAATAAATATGTAGAAACTCTAACTATATTGAATTACTTAATTTTTATCATTATATATATTATAATAATTTAAATATTATGAGCACATACAATCGATATTATTGTACATCTTGTTACAGCGTTTGGGATGAAAATTAATGCATTCCCAAAATTCTGGATTGTGGACACTCCTTTTGTCTAAAATGCCTCAAACGTCTGTTTTAAAACGATTAAATAATCTGTCCTGAAGACATGTAAACAATATTGTCAGTATTCAAAGGAAATGTATAAAGATTAACTCACTGAATTAATTACGTACTAATGATGAATTGTTACATCCCTAACCCTAACGTTCAGAGAGAATTCTTCAATCAACTCATTCCTCACAATAAGATATCTCTGTCACTAAATCAGAGACTGTCACTCAATCTACAACTCGCTTATTTATCAATGTTCCTGACAATTCAGTTTCCATCCGATAACCACATTAAGTCTATAAAAAAGAATAAATACCATGGACTAGAGAACAATTATAACATTGTCATCAATAACTACAAGAATCTCATCAATAATTTTAATTGAACTAGTAAACCAATTTTAATGAGGCATTTAGAATGATTATACAATAGAAACGTTGTCTGATAGAACAAATATAATAGAAATTTTCTGATTTTCAAATTAAACTCAGAAATATTGAAAGCCAACTCTTATATGAACTAAATATAGTAGCCTTAAAATTAGAAGATGACATTAGATAAATGAATATCTCAATAGATTAAAAGTCTATCATTGAAATTTAATCTACCAAAGAAAGGTACCACCATATTTTATATGTAGTTAGAATTGAGTAATTGCTACTCTAATCTAATGAAAAACTCAACTCTTAAGTAGATTTAGTTAATTCCTTAACACAATAAACTGAATAGATAATCAATAATTTAGCCAAATAAGAAACCCTTATGGTTTAAGATCTTATCAATAAGGAAATGCAGATTAAATTCGATCTTACTGTCTATGATTATTTACCATAATTTTGTACTATCAAGAAATAAGAAAATTATAACAGAAATTAATCATAAAATAAGAGTAAAACCAGAGTCAAAACATTAAATGATTCCAATTCTAATAATTATACTAATAAATCTAATTAATCCCTATCATTCACTAATAGTAGTCCAAAACCTAAAGGACATGACAATTCTTTTTCAAAACCATTTTAATACTCTAAAAATGCTCATCATTTAGAAGAAAATCCATAATAAAGATTGAATCCAAGAGAATTAACCTTTGGAGGTCCAGTATAACTTAGAAGATCTCATGATTCCAGAAATTTATCATCAAACAATAAACTTTATGAAGCCACAGGCATTGATCGAATTGAAGATCTTTTATTTAAAGGATTACCAATTGAGAAATTAGATTTGACTAATCAAAGTACTTATTACATATTTTTTATTTTAGATTTAAGTGATCAAGATGTATAAGAACTTATTAAATTGATTCAATAATCCATTTCATAAATAGAAATTCTTAAATTAGGTAAGAATAGAATTACTGATGTTGGTTTCGATAAATTACTTACTCTTTTATTAAAAAGAAGTGATATACACACTCTCAATTTATCAAATAATGATTGTACTGAGAAATCAATAGACATGATTGAAAGAAGAATACAAAAACTAAATGGAAAGATTATATATCTCTCTAATTGTAAACTCAACAACTTAAACCAATTGAAAAAGAAATAGACTCTATTTTAAAATAAAGGCGTTACTTTGTTTCTGTGATTTATATTATTTATTATTTAGGAATTTAACATTCAATTAAATTTTTATAATTATCCTATATAAATAAATTTTTAGATAAGACAACAATTAATTCATATCAGAGTAATGCTTTGTCTTCGAAAAAATACTTCCTCTCACTATTGAATTAAATATATTCTAAATTGAATCCTTAGAAATCTATGTAGAAGAGAATAGTCAAACAAATGCTACACTAGTTACATTCTCATCTGAAAATAAAATCTATGTAAAAGATTTAGATACTTATTAACAATTAAATTAAGTTTTATCATCTTATGAGATATCAAAAATGTTAATTATTTTTGTTTATTATTTATTTTATTGTTTTGATATAGTTTATAATATTCAAAAATTGAGTTTACGATTTAAGAAGTATTAAGATGTATCTTATTATTTTGTGAATGTATTTGAACTACAATTTAGACATCCATCACATTTACAGTTATCAGAGCATTCTATTCCCAATTAATAACATTCACAATATTTCTTTTGGCATCCACTTTTTCTGCAATTACATCCCTAAATTTATATTTAATATATAAACCTTAGTGTGTGTCATTTTAGATTCAACTTCTTAAACTTTTTAATTGAAAGCTAAAGGATTCCTTTCGATCATCTTTTGAATAAAGGAATTTCGTTCAAGTAAATTAGAACTATTATTAAAACATCCACAACAATTGCATTTTGAAGTGCATAGTTTTCCAACTGCAAAACAATCACAATATAATTTTAAACATTTACTTTTCTTACAATTACAAGGTTTATGTTCTTCATTCCTATTATAAAATAAATTAGGTTTTTAATATTTCGAATATGATATTTAAATTTAAATTATAATATTTGTGTATGGTGTTGTAAATATATGGATTAATAATAAATTACATACCCTTATTTTTAGTTTAGAGTGATAGGTTTAAATTAACTTATTTGTAATTAAGTGTCATTCTGAATTACTAATTATGATTAAAATTTCTAGAATGATTTCTATTCTGTATTATTGAGAGAGATTTATTTAGTTTATGGAGTTCTATGATTAAATTAATGAGTTCTTACTAGAATTTACTTTTAATAACAATTTGTGGTATTGTTAATTCATTACTCAAGAATATTTTCTTAATTGGTTGAGTTAAAAAACTCAGATTCTCATTGGTATCTTAGTCATTGAATATAGTATCACATCCAGGATTTATCATTTGCAAACGTGTAAACATATTTAAAATTAAATCAAAATTTGAAACATAATTACATAAAAATGTTTGTTAGTATAAATTAAGAAGGTTCAATCCATTTGTTTTTATATTCTTAGAATCTTTTCATAAAGCTAATTATGTTTCATGTCAGCCAATTTAGCATGTTCTCTTTATATATTTGAAATAATATTAATTCGACCAAATTTCTATTCAAAATTATCTAATTATGTATTAATCTAATGTTGTTGAGGCATAAATTACTTAAATAAATTATCATGATTAATCTATATGAGAATAATTTAAATATTACATCTTTGCATTTAATATTTTTTAAAGCAGCCTTAAAATCAAATCCTTTATCATATATTTATTTCTTCTTCCCTTCATGTAATATTTTCTGAGACAATGCTTCTTACACCTTTATACAAAAACAGTACAGTTATTTTACATATTCATATTCAACTTATATTTTATAATATGATTTTGCTTCACTTAATAATGATTCATAAGTTGAACCATAATGCTTCTCAAATAATTATTAAATTAAAAAGTAATCCTATTAATGAATATTCTAATTAGAAAGTATCTTCTCAATTTAATGATTTAATTCCTAACACTCTTTTGGTTATTTAATAACAAACTTAATAATTGAATTTGTAACCTTATCCACCAATTCAGATTAATTGAACAGTATGTAAAATAATTAATATGGAAATGTAAGAGATCGAAACTTTTAACATTCAATATCCTCAAATAATAGTTTCTCTAAACTTTAAGGAATAAAGGGCTTAAGAGTCTTGTGTAAATACTTTGGAGTTTTAAACATTTGTTCTAATCCCTAAGTTAGAGATACTTTTTACATCAATATTTAATGGCAAATTGGTTAAATTATAAGTTAAATTCATGAATCCTACAAATTATTAAGCATTATTCAATAGATTTTCTAACTTGTTTTCTTTTCGAAATATTTGAAGCATATAATCAAATGCCAATACTAATTTGAAACTGTATTATTTATATTCTGCTTATCTAGTATATTTAGCAACTATACTTTTTATCTTTTAATTCCTTTTAACTTTCTCTTCTAAATGATGATTGTGTTGTATATTTCTGACCTTTTTCTAAAGAAACCTCAGAATTTTAGGTCTCGAAATGTGTTAAAAGTTGAGATCTTGTGAGTTTGGATCTTACTACTCTCTCATCCTTTTTCATATCTTTAGTAAACAGAGCTTATAAGAATTACTAATCTTGATCAAAACTATTCATATGGGAATGTGTCTTAAGATTTTTCATTGAAATATTTTCACAAGATGCATGTATTTTTTTAAATGGTACTTTAATAACTTTGATTTGAGAAGAATATAAGCCTCCTGAAGAATCTTCTTAAGGGGATTCTTTTTATAATAGAAAGGTTCTTCTTTTCTGAAGCTTCTTTGCTCCATTTTAATCTGAATTTTATTCTGTAATATTTTTTAAACCATTCATTTAGGATCTTAGATTAGGTTAGGTTGAATTCTTTGTTATCTATTTAATAATTGTTCTCTTTTCACTTTAAGATCTTACACTATTGTTGGTTTAAACTACAAATTAGTATTCCTTGCATTTTTCGATAATGTCTTCTCCATAATAAAATTTTTATGCACTCATATTTATTATTAAAATATATATGTTAAATATCAATCCATATTTTTTAGAACATTCAAAAATTCCTTATTATCCTCTAATAAACAAATCAAATCTTATATGTTGTAATTAAATTTCTTCATGATTTGTTTAGTAATTTTGCTACCTTCATTATCAGTCATTTATTACTCTTTAATGATATGTTGTTTCATTAGAAATTTTATGACATTTATTTTTTAATCATCTTTTAAAGAATAAAAGGCTTCAAAATTATTCATTATTGCATCTAAAGTTGAATATTATTAAATGACATCTTAATGCAAATCCAAAATAATGATATTCTCAGCTTCTTCTATTTCCAAAATAAATTTCATAGAATTTTGGTAAAGTTCAAATATCTCATCAAATTTCTAATGCTTATTAATTATTAAACCTAATATATACAATAATCATCATACATGATATTCGTTTTTAATCTACTAAATTTAAATGAGATTAATTAGCAACAATTTAATGAATTAATTATTACACAATATATTTTTAGTCAAGCATACTAAGCTATAAAAAACTCTATAATTCTTCTATAACTTAATCAAAACTTTTGAAATATTCTTTATTTCTTAACTCATGTTTTTTAATCTCAAGTATTTATACTTCTTTTTTATGAAAAGTCTCTTCATATAATTCAGCCAATATCTTTTCATAATCATTATACTTATAGTGAAGTTTCTGAATTTTTATAGGAAAATCTGAAATATTAAATTTCAATAATTAGCATCCCTATGTTTATTTTTCATATTCCTACAATATTATTTAAGCATCAAAAGATGTAAGAGTTAATGCAAAACATACTTTTGTTTTATCTTTTAGTTTTTAATCTGAATCATTTTTTATCAATAATGACTTTATCAAACCAAATTAAAGAATATACTCTTTCATTTATTCAATTGTAACAGTGTGTTTTATATTAGAAATAACTAATATTCTATCATCATATTAATCTTAACTGTTGAAATGATATCTGCAACTAAATTAAGAGAAATTTCCATTAAAATAATCTTGAGTAGCTTTAAATTTAAATTATTCATTTTAATCTTATTTTTAAAACTATTCAAATATTTAAGTTAAAGATGAATCTATAGAATAATTTTGAAATAATTTTGGTATATGCTCAGAACTATGTTAAAAACAAGGATGACCTTGAATTTAATCTGCTAATTTCATAAATTTTATGGTGTCACTTAAAGTTGGTAATACCAATAGTATATAAGGTTAATCATTTTTCATTTTAACAAAACAATTTTTCATTTACAATTTTTTTGAATTGAAATAATCTACTATTAATAATTCCCAAGTCAGTTCTATTAATCTTTAAATTCCAACAATATTTAATTCGCTCTAATTTAATTTTCTACAAAAACCCTATATTATCATTTATATTGCAGCTCTTGGTTGAGTCTTATCTTTAAAAGGTTGGATGATTAGAATTTTTCCATTAACTTTTAATGGCTATCTTAAATATATTCCCATCAAATCCATTGTTGTCTAGAGACTCTTATATTCCACAAAACCGGAGCTAAGTAATAGATAATAATTTACAATTAAGGTTTATGGTTCAAATAATTTTATTTCTTTATTTTACAACTGAAAACTGGTCCAAATTATTCAAAAAAGATAGATAATTATTCTTATGTAATATCTGATGGAATATTATTAACAAACAAATAATTTGTTCTAAATTCATCTTAACTTTAATCATCATGAAGGGAAACCTTTAGGATGTTATTATTAATTTTAAATTCCTTTTGCTCAATTTAAATTTAATGGGTTGATATTTAATCTGCAAATTCAATTATAGCACTTTATGACTCGTAATATTCTTTACTAATTGTTATTTCTAGGATTTTGCCATATACTTAAAATATTTCAAAGAGAATTTCTTCATTAACATCCTTAAATAAACTAATGACTTACTTATGGAAGCCCACGTATTGTAATCATTATCAGAAAGTAAGTTATAATTTTTAGAACAAAATAATATATGGATTATTTATTCTATTCAAATTTTCATTCTTTTTATTTTCCAATATATATATTTAATTTTAAAAAGATAATTAAATTTATCACTAAAATTAATTAATAAATCGAAGTCAAATTAATTATTAAACTTAAATGTATTATAGAAGGTTAGTTGCTTTTAATAGAATAAATAATCCAAAATTAATATATCTTTGAATTGTCTAAATTTTTTCACAAACTTCGAAAATATTATCTTGCCTATATGAAATTTTACTAACTTTCTTTCCTTTTGTAAAATTTCTCAATATTAGAATAGATTTAGTTCTGTAATTTTCATTTCTATAAGTCTTTAAAAATTCAAAGGTTTAATATATATTATTAAATTGAAAAATAATTATCATTTTTCTTACTCTAAGGATCATAGATTATCTTCCTATGAAGTTAAGAATATATTTAGTTGGGATTATAAAGTATTACAATTATTTATATAATAAATATATCAAAAATTTTGTCATAGAATTTGACATCAGAAATTGTCAAAAGGTGGAGTATTAAATATGAAATAATTGTGAAAAAATTAACTATAAATATAATCAAATGATAGACAGCCAATTCTACAATCCTAAAATATAATAAGACAATTACAATTACAATTAAGAACAAAGAATGGACAAATAATAAGATAATGACATTATAAGTCCATCATAACTTTTTGTTTGTTTTGAATAGAATAAAAAAATGATTATACCATTACGAAATGTTAATTATCATCTAAAAATATATAAAGGACTATAAATAGTGGAATTCGAATAAATTTATTCAACTGAAACTTTCAAAGATCCTTTGGACCTTGAGTATGTATTTTCAATTAATGAAAATGCAGCTGTCACTAAAATGAAAATCGAATTAGGTGAAAAAACAGTTTATGGAATAGTAAAGGAAACGGAAGAAGCAAAGTAAGAATTTGATGAAGGAATAAAACAAGGAAAAACCATGGCTTATAGTGAAGCGGATATTAAATTTCCATAAATAAAAAGACTGAAAATAGGATAACTTGGTCCAAATAAACAATTAAAAGTGACTTTTTAATATATTCAACCCTTAGAAGTGTTTTTAAACAAATTTTGGAAAATTGATTTAACCCCATTAATTGATCAAAATTATTAATGCACTCAAGAGAATGCTTAAATTGGATTTAAAGAGATTTTAAAACATTTAGATACTATATTTAAATTGAGAGACTTCACTTTATAATATAAATAAGACATTGAGATAATATTAGAAACCGGATCACCTATCACTTTTTGGAAATCTCCAACACATACATTACATTCTATAAATGAAAAAGATTAAGATAAACAACAACATAATTGCGATAAATTAATACTTAAATTAGATGATATTCCTGAAAATCATAATCCATAAAAGATATTTACTTTACTTTTTTCATCAGATGATATTAATTAACCAAGAGCAATACTAAGTCATACAAACAATGATTAACTATTAGATTAAAAATATTGTGCCACATTAACCTTTATTCCACAATTATTTTAGATATCATTAGACGACGCTTATTAATAATATTTGGATAATATAAGTATACCATAGAATTAGATTATTAATAGAGGGAATTATATATTCATTATTGATAGAAGTGGATCAATGAATGGATCTAAAATTGAAAAAGCAAAACAATCATTAATTCTATTTCTAAAAAGTTTGCCTAATCATTCTTTCTTTAATATTATATCATTTGGTACAAATTATCTTTCGCTTTGGAATGAATCAAAGAAATACACTTAAACTACTTTAGAAGATGCAATTAATCATGTGTAAAACATGACGGCAAACTTGGGAGAAACTAATATTTACAATCCCTTAAAAGAAATGATATATAATAGAAATTATGGTATTTCAAATGATACAACTTTAAATGTATTTTTATTAACTGATGGATTAGATGATGCAGATCCAATAATTAAACTTGTTAAAGGTAAAAATAAAGCAGAAACTAGGATCTATACATTAGGAATTGGAGAAGATTGTAGTTATTATTTAGTAAAACGAATTGCAGAAGAAGGTAATGGGAAATTTCATGTTGTAAGGGAAGATGGAGATATTAATGAAAAGGTAATTGATTTATTAGAAGATTCATTAACACCATATTTGAAGGATTTCTAATTAGAAACTAATGCATAAAAAGTCTCTTCAATCATACCAAATCCTGAATCTATAGTTAGTTTGAAGAAAAATTAAGAACTCACTATTTAAATTCTATTCTCCAATAAATAGGATTAAAAAGATATAGAATTTAGTATTCATTGCTTTTATTCATAAGATCAAAAACCAATTAAATATAATGTCAGTTTAAACTTAAATTAATCATAAGAAAATGAATATTTTCATAAATTAGCTGCACATAAGTTCATTACATATTATGAAAATGCTCTAAGATATGGGGAAGAACAAGTTAATTTTATTAAATTAAATAAATATAATATTGAAGATAAAGATATTGTGTATCTATCTATAGAAAATTAAATTTTAAGTAATAAAACAGCATTTGTTTGTGAAGTATGTGAATTAGAAGATCAATTAAAATAGAAGATTAGATCTAAAATTACCATAAATCACACTAAATAATAATTCGGTTAAAATTGCCTAGAAAAAAAGGGAAACTCCTATCTAAACAGGTTTATAATGACTTCACCATTCTAGCAACATTTTAGTAGTGGCCCAATTTAAGCATGTGATCCATAATAAATGTATTCCATGGAATAAATGCATCTTAAAGTGGGTGCACCATCTAGGCCACCTGTTGGAATAAAAAATATATAGACTGAAAATATTAAACCTTCTTTTGAAAATATTAAGCCTACTTTTGAAAATTTGATTGAATTTGCATAGGCAGATGGAAGTTTTAAGATTAGTAATGACATTTATCTAAGAGTCAACTTTTTAAATATAAACAATTTACAAGGTCTTAATGATGATATATGGAATACATTTTTAATATTACTCTATTTAGAAAAATTTTGTAGCTAGTTCAAAAAATCATGGTAATTAGTATTTTCCAAAGCAGTCTTATATTTGCATTAAAATGGCATAGATTATAAATAAAAGAAACTCGAATTAGTTCACCCATAAGAATGAATTAAATAACATATTATTAATATAATTAATAAATATATAAAATTATATTAATATTTTTTTTGTGTAACTTATAAAATTTAATCTAAAAAAGTACTAATTTAATCGAACCTACTATTTCAACAGATTCACTTAATAATATAACAAAACCCCTTTAGACATTTCTTAAAAAATATGATTATTTCTGCTATATTTTAGCGTATTCCTGAACAATAAATAGTTTTATAATTTTTTGACTGAAATATGTAGATCAAAAAAATAACCATTATGACTAATTTAATACAACTGATTAAAAACAATAAGATTGATATTAAATCTTAATATACACTTAAAATTTATATTCCAAAAAAAATAATGAATATATTATAACTTAACATATACTTATTTTTATAAATCATCCTGTGATAAAAAAGAATATATAAAATTCAAAGAACTAGAAACAAGAAATGTTAATTCAATTAAAATACTAATACTATAGGGTTTTACAAGAATGAATAATTAAAGTTTCATAATATAAATTTTATAAAACTTTTCTTAAACTTATTTAAGAATTTGTAAAAATATGATTTGTATCGCTGATGAAATATTGAGTATATAATGAAAACTATTAATGTATTTTGAATTTTTAATACAATAAATAATAATTTGATATTTATTAAAATATTAATTAATACAAGATTAATACTGCTTAAATATAATTATCATTATTTTTTCCCTTTATTCCAGGTGCCTTCAGATTTATTCCCTTTTCTATCTATCATAACACCATTTCCGTGTTATTTACCTTTCTTCCAAGGTCCAATATATTTATTTCCATTAGGCCAAGTCATTTCACCATCACCATCCTTTTTATCTGCTTTGAAACTGCCTTAAGATAAAATAAATTCGGAACCTGAATACACTCTTCCATCTGGATAAACCATTTCACCTTATCCATTCATTTCACCTTCAGTCCAGTTTCCTTTATATATTTTACCATCTGTCCAAAAATATTCACCATAACCATCAAATTTTTCATCTTTGAAATTACCATCATAATATTATCCATCGTTCCATCTGAATAATCCTCTTCCAGTTTTTCGTCCTTCTATAAATTCACCTTCAAATAATGACCCATTATCCCATTTGATCGTCCCTCTTCCATGCTTACAACAATATTATAATAGATACTGGCACATTATTTTCTATATCACCTACATAGACTCCTCCATCTGGATAATCATAAGTTTCCTTAACAACCTTATTATTTGAACAGCATGACCCCATTTAAGATAATTTATTATTTATATTGAATTTATTTATTAATGATAATAAGATCATTCTAAACTATATTCTATAAGTTGATCTAATTTTAATCTCTATGTATTAAATACTCTTATATCTTCCTATTCAGCAGCCTCCATCAAATATGTTGCCAAATATTTAAGTTCTTAATCATTCTAATCATTATGCCATTCTAAGATTGGAATACCATTTTCTATTTGAAATCCAAAGGAATGAGCTAAATTATCAACAATAGCCATATCCTTTAATTATTTATTCCCAACAATTCTCAAATCCTTAATAAAAAAACCATTCTTTGTCTCCATACAATTCCCACGAGATAGAATTCCTAAAATCCATTGTCTTTTTGGATCCAAATAATTCACTATTGCATTAGCATATGCAGATGAAGAAGCAGTAAAAACATAGATAGTGTATAATTGACTCATTTATTATAAAAACCAAGCACAAAATGGTCTAATATTAAAATGGATCTAAATATATATACATATTTTACTTTGGCTTCTTCACCATAATCTCCAAATGCAGTTACTGTAACTTATGGATTTTCTCTTTAAGAACAACTATGAATCAAGGTTTCATCTAAATCCAATAATAAAGTTTTTGGTTTCACGATTACGCATTCTGGTAACTAAACCATTTTTGATTTGATAAATTTATCAGAAGGACCTTTTAGACATTTCTTAGCATATACTAAACCTCTTTAAGTGAGTTATAAAAATTTATTAAACGAATTCTCACCAATGCTTGGACCATATATTAAATGTCTAAACGGGTGATTCTTTAATTTTCCTTCTTGATGTTATTTGTTTTTCATTTATTCAACATCAGAATTTATATCGATTGCTTATTATGTGTTAGAATGTCTATATGAAAATTCATAAATATTTATATACTTCATTTTTGCTTCTTTTGGTTTATCTGCTTTTGCATATTTTTACTGCATCTATTTTGCTTACTACTCTATATCATATTAATCTTCATTTTATTATTGTACATGCTGTATTTACTATTGAATAGTTTATGGCTTGTCATCATCATCATCATAATTTGGATCGTCATTATCTCCTTCAATTTTTTTTGCATTCACAAGATTACGAAATTTAGAGACTTTCTGATCTAACATTTTTCACGATTATTTTACTTGATGGCCCTACTTTATTGTTTCGAGGTGTCTCTTTATCAGAATCATCAGTTTAGTACCCTGTAGCGTTTTTACTGAATTGAGACATCTTACTAGGTGGTTTGCTCACTTTTTTCAGCTACTTCTCTTCCTCTTCTTTTTTACTAGTTTCCTCCTCTGAATAAAATTATTTATCATTATTCAAATTCTTCAGATGTCCCACTGAAGAGCTCGCCTTGAATTTATATATGTTATCCATCTTTATGATTTAAGCAATTATTTTTATTAATTTATTTATTATTCTTATATTATTTATATTTTCATATATGAGTCAACTATTTAACCACATTTGTAATTTTTAAAAACAAAAAATTATTAGTTTTACTGATAAAAATTAATATATTAATCACTATATAATTCTTATATTTATTCTGTATCAAAATAATCTAAATTAAATATATCAAAATTTAAATTTGATAGTACTATAAATATTCACATAAGAATTAAAATTCTCTCATTATTCTTAAATTCTTTGCTTTTAAATATTAACAAAAAGTATATCTCTAAAATAGAAGTATTAGAATTTTAAAATGTCATTTAGCATAATCTGATTAGTAATGATATTTATTCTATAAATTCTTTATTAGGCAAAAATACAATAACTTAATTTAAGATGATCAATTTACTACTCACATTGGAATAAACAATCTTAAATCACTTACTAATGGAAATAAATTAAATTTTATGTTTGAGAATATACTAATGTTTATATACTTTTTTCCAAGACAAATTGTATTAAGAGGTTAAATTTGATTTTAATATTGATAAATAATGAAAAACTATTAAATATATCATAATAGATTAAAAGTAAAAACAAACATTGGGCAATTATCCAAATATTTTAAATATAAGTATATTATATATAAGGAAGTTTTAAAAAATTAAGAAATTCATAGGAATTATTTTTAATCTTATCTAATCGATTGTATGATTTTGGTTTTTCTAATAGTTTAGATAATTTCTAGTTATGATTAAAGGATTTGATTCCAAAATTAGAATTATTTAATCTAAATTGAATTCACTTACATTCTAAATCTATTTTTGTATTACTTGAAATCAACTGTATTTGGTTTTATAATCCATTAAAATAATTACAGGCATAAAATCTAAAGTGAAATATATTCATGATAAAATATTTAAAATTTATTTATATAGTTACATTCAACATTTAATATATTAAAAGCTTTGTTTTTTTTAAGTTTCATCTGATTATAAACAAATAATCAAGAATACAAACTTTTTGATTTAAATTAATAAAATAATATTAACAAAAATATATTCAAAATTCTATTTACACAGAGACAGGAACTTTATTTGCTAGTTTTTACTGAGATATTATTAATTTTCGAATCTAATACCCTTTATAACAATAGCATCCATGAGTTATGCCAATTATTAATAAAAATAATACATTCATTATTGAACTATATCTAAATGGATATATTTACAATGCATTCTTTAAATCTCTCTTTTATTAACAATTATCTGAAGAACTTATTGATTCCTAAGTCATACATTCATTATAGTATAAAGGAGCCTAGAAAGCAAGTAAAGTTGCTATTAGATCTGTTAAGAATGTTAAGCAATTAATTATCATCCAAACCGTTATTGTACACAACATTTTTTTACTGATTAACAAATTGAAATAAATGATATTCAAAACATATAAGGTAATACTATACATATAATTAATTAAATACCTAATAATCCAAACTCCAGCAGAAACTTTACAGCCATTAAATAAAAATTAAGGTAAGATTCTTGCTAGGATGAAACCTACAATAAATATACTAAAAATTCCATAACAAAGTTTTAAACTAGAATTAATTATATAAACAAACCTATTAAGTTCTTTCTAGCTTTGGGTTTCAAAATAAGTTGGTTTCCCTATTGGGATTTCTTTTTATGTATCTTTGTTCTCAATTACAGTGGCTGAAAGGAAATCTTTATTAGAACTGAATTGTGATTCTTGTCCAGAATGAGCTTTTTTTTCATCTTTATTTGTGCCTTAAGGTTAAATTGGTAGATTTACATTAATTTGTTTATGGTTCTATTTCAGTCTTATGTTGATGAATACTCTCCATAACTATTAATTTTAAATACAAAATTATTTACTCAATTCTTTTGAATCAAGAAATTTATATATATTTAGTGTGTAACAAATTAAAATAATTATCAATAATTCGCATTATAAAGAGT
>JPFL01000193.1:48525-78116 GCA_000733385.1 Paramecium biaurelia | reverse complement strand
ATTCACTTGATTGCTCAAATGAGATAAAATAATTTAAAGTATAATTAAGAATTTAAATTGATATTTTTAGAATCTCTGTTTCATTTCATAGTGATTTAATTCTCATTTTAACAAAATAGCAATTAAATTTAATCAATTTATAGGAGCAGAAGGTGATAGACTAACTTAATATATTAGTTAAACTGATTATATACTAACTAAATATAATTTATATTAATTAATATAGTAATAATAAATACTATATAAATATGTGTATATTTTAAATCACATGAACTATTATTGAAATTAGAACGTCATCCATTGATCCTAAAATTTTATATTAATAGTCTATTTGCGAAAAAGATGATAAATTTGACCAAGTTATTAATGATAGATAAATGCTCTCTTGTACTTTATTTAATAGGCTATAATTAAATGTTAAAGAGGAGAACTATTTGGGAAGTAATATAAATATTAATTACATAATTTTAGATCTTATAATTTAATAAAATAATTTAGAAATATTTCAATAAAACAATAATAAATAACGACTTAAGAATACAAATGAGAGTTAAAAATAATATTTAAATTGTATCATTTTAATCTATTTTCTGAAATCACTCAGCACAATTCCTTAAGTTGAGAGGAGGAATAATTAATTAATCTCCATTAGCTGATTAAGCCCTATGATGCAATGAAGTTTATTTAAATGATTAAATTTCACTTGACAATTTATGAGAATATAATTTATATTAAGTATTTCCATTTAAATTTTATGATTAATCTAATTTCCGTATTTAGAGTATCGAATTATTTAAGGGACTAATTCCACTACTATTATTATATTTGTAGATATCTTGATAACTTGAATCTTCTAATATGATTGATTAATTGAATGTTCTTTCTTTCTTTAATTACTCTATAAGATTCTTTGAAGTAAATGTATTTTAATTTTATTAGATTGGTGTTGATTTTTTAATACTCTATACAGATTTTCTGATTACAATTTTATTCTTTATAGGATTTGAATTTAATTCATATTTACTACTGTTAGTATTGTAACAGGCACAAACTGGATTTATATGAGGTTTTAAATAAACTCGACAAAAATGATAACGGCACATATGTTATTAGAATTCTGCATTCAAACTTGTTAATTCTTCGTACTTATCTTTAATAATATTAAAAAATTCATTTTCTAAGTTATTATTGCATTGACTACTCAACATCATAGTTGAATTAATACATCTATGAATATTAAATAGATTCATACTTTTTTGAAATATATTAATTATAATCCATTACTGATTATTGTATATAAGAATTTCTCATCTTAATTTTATCATAAAGACTATCAAAGTTAAGTTTAAATTCTTCAAAATTTTATTATTATCTTTTAATAGTTTGATAATCTAGAACACATATATTTTAATCATCTAAGTCATCAAGATTGATATTATTAAATAAAGAAGCAAATTGATTCTTTTCAATATTACCATTATTATATTATTAATATTTCAATTTTAATTAATAGACTGGTGATTCTAATAACATAATTTCTTAATTTGGAATTTTTGGTTATAAAATAAATCTTCTTTATTACTATTTCAATTTTTCTTTAATTTATTGATATTCCTTCTTATCATTATATCTAGTAGGCTCTTCATTTTAAATTACACTATTTGTCATACTAATAACTGTTCCATCTTTTTTTCCATTTTAAGTAGATGATCTTGTTCTCAAATGTTCAACCAATGGATCTGGTATTAATTTTTTCATAATCTTTTATTTTTCAGGTGATAGATCCTTGTTTACTTAGTATGCCAAATCATCTATATTATCTTTTAGAATTTTTCTTGAAGATGCTAACAAGGCTTTGATTAAATCAGTTATCAAATTGATCTATTTTTAGATATTAATATTCATTTACATTTCCTTATTTGATAGCTTATTTGTATTATATTTTTAATTAGTACTCTTAATTCATTTGTTAAAAGAACCCTTAGTGTAAATTATAGTATTATTCTAAAAATTGAATAAGACTATTAGGTGGTTAATAGGGAAGTTCAAAAAAAGATTCATTAATTAATTTCATGATATCATTTGTTTTAACAAATATATGACTATCTATAGATATACATTAATACTTCATCTGCTCTTCATTATATTATTTAGTGTTTCTCATTATACTAACAATCCAATTCTCTTTTTCTGTTCTATTTTTTTCTTCTTCTTTTAACTTTCTTATAATCGCATATATTGTTGATCTTTCAGATTGACTTATGACATCTATTATATTTGATTCAAATGAATACTTTTAACTTTTAGTTTTTAAATTGTTTCTAGTACTTCATTTATCTTTAATTTTCTTTACATTACAGCACTTAATAATTCATCCATATTAGTTTTATAATTATTTATACAATAATAAAAAATTTATTAATAATTTTCATTATTTTTATATGATCACACTATTCAAAGATTTAAGTTCTTAGCCACTCATCCAAACATCATGTGAACATTATTCTGAATATCCACCCAAACATTAAACCACAAAATTGTCAGCAGATTATTCATATTATTAATTTTCCTCTATTTCCTAATTACCTTTAATTTTCTGATTCTGCTTCATTTCTTTTTTATTTTATTTGCTTTGCTTATTTGAATTCGAGTTAAACATTTTCCTGACTTTGTCAAGGAAGCAATTATATTTCTTCTTAGTTTCTTCGTTCTCACTATCACATTTAATATCATCCACTATTTTACTGATGATATCAAAAACTTATTTATTCGATTCAATTATTTCTTAAATATCTGATTTATTTATATCAATTATTTTCTTCATAAGTTTATTGTCTTTCAAGTGTTTAACTATATTAACATATTCTTTTAAGGCGTTGATGTGTTGTAATAGTTGAGAATCCATTTTCTCAGGAGTCTAATGTTCCTTGCATTTTTTTTCAATTTCTGTAATTTTTATATTAAAATCATCAAATGTCTCATTTCTTTATATTTAGTTTGTTAAACCTGCCGTTTTACAAAGTTAATTGAATGTATTTAGATTAGATCTAAGTTCAGATTGAAGTTTTTTGCACTTTGCTTGAAGAGTTTTATTCTATCCTTTAAGTTTTTTACACTTTTCTCGACGATTATTTTAAGTAGGTCCAAAAATATTTTTTTAATTAGCAAATTAAGTGTTTATGGCTTCTACAACTTGAAGTTATTCTGGCCATGTTTCCTAATTGCATTTGTATAAATTATCATAATTCAATTATTTATTTTTTAATATTGAAATTTTGATGGGTTAATTAAAGTCACAAAATAAACCCCAATTATAGTCCTTCTTCTTTAAGATTTTGTTCAATTCAGGTTTTAAATAATCTCTAGCAGCAACCAAATTAAACAAATAGTTTGGATAATTTTTGACAATATGTTTTTCACTTACTTACTCAAAAAAAGGTATTTTTCTTTCTTTATCAATCAAAATCTTTTTTCTTGTTATAAAATGTGCTAGATATTAATAATGTTCAGTTTTGGTAGACTACTATTTTACCTAAACTTTATTAGAGTACTTCAAATTATACTATAATGTCATTGGGTTCAAATATTAGGTCATAAGGTTTTCATTCGACTACATGTTGGACATTTATTAAATCGAATCTAAAATTTAGTTCTCAGTTATTTTGTCAAATAAGCAAATATTCCAATTCTTATCTTTACTTTGTAAGTTATTGAAGTTATTAAAGTTTTTGAAGTTTCGGGGTTTCATCATGATATATGAATTATGAAATATTAATTATTAATTTAAGCTTTAAAAAAAACATTTATAATTAAATTGATGAAAACTTCTCTCATTTTATTGTAAACAGCTATATTTTTAAATTTTTAAATTTAAATTTATTTTTATTTATCTCAAATTTTTAAAGTAAGAGGTATTTTTAAAATTTCAATCAACTTTAGATAATAAGTGTTTTGATAAAGTGTCAAATGATAAATTTATAAAAATTAGTTATAAAATCACAGATATATACAAGAGAGTATTCAAAATATTATGAATTCAAGTAAGGTAATATAAAATAATAGAAATTTTTATAAAATGTTTATTATTTTTATAATCATTTTTGAATAACTAAAATTTTTATTAGATTAGTAATTAGATTAATTATATACTTCTTATATAAAATTAAAATAAATGTCAATAACTTTTAAACCATAAATAAATCTATTTTTAGAAATGAAAAATCTGAAAATATCTAATCTAAAAGCACTTAAGAATGTAAAAATGGAAATAAATTAATTAAAAATTTCTGATGCAGTAAGACATAAATATAACATATGTAAATTAAATAAAAGTTATGATAAACAGTTAATATTGCATATTATGATTATATGAATGATTTGATTTAATTTCATATATTCAACTATGACGTAGTATGTAATTCATAATTTTTTAATGTTTTACATCATATATATGTGAATTCGCACTATTCAATTAGATAGTATGAGCATAGATTAGAGAAATCATGGTTTAAAAATGAAGAATTAAATTAAGATGAATATACTAGAAGAAATAAAGAAATAAGTAGAAGTAGAGATGAAGAAAATAAAGAAAACAACACCATCAGTAGTTAAGAAACCTTTAAATTTGGAATAAAAAAAAGAGTTGATAACACTCACAAATCAGGGAGTTTAACTGAAAGACGCGGCAAAACAACTCTAAGTTGGTTACCATGAAGCAAAGATATCTATGAATGAGTATAAGAGAAAAACCTTAAGTATTTAAAGTGAGACAGAATCAGCAGTATATAATGTTCGATTTGCAGGAGTGAGTAATTTAAAATAATATCCCCGTCATTTTGTATTATAATCTACGGTGAATAATAAGTTAGTGTCAGTAAGACGTCTCTATAATATTGTGGTTTAGAACCCATAATAATCATGATTTATATATATAATACTTTGTCATAATATATTGTACATCATCAAAACAATTCAAGAGTACCTTATTCTTTTTCTTTTTTAAGAGTTTCGAAATAACCATAAATGATAGTGACAGATAAAAGTATGCCAGTTCCTAAGAAAATTTATAACAATTAAATATATACCTGAGCCAATAGCTCCTAAGAAATCAGCTAAAATAGTAAGAGCTCCAATGCACATTCCACCGAAAGAAGCAGCAATTGGAATATATCTTTTTAAAACATCTTTCATGGATGAGTCCCTATAGCCAACAATTTACATGTCTTGTTCTTTAAGTTATTTGGCAACCTATAAAATTAGACAGTTCTAATACATCTTTTGGTGAAGAACCAGACACATCAATCCAAGTTTTGGAGAAGACAGCACAAGTACCAAGAATAAATGCAGTATAGAGTACAGTGTGAATTGGATCAAAGATGGCTTCAGATATGGATCTAGGTGGTGAAACATAGTAAACTAATCCACCTATGGGGATAGTTTATCCATTTTCTAATTCTTACCAATGACCCAGTAATCTGATGATGAAATTGCCTCTAAAATTTCTATAAAGAATTTGTGAAAGGAAGTAAAGATTTGAAACTAATGCTGTTTGAAGAATAATTGGTATATTAGAAGTATAAAATAATTTGATTGGATATGAAGTTAAACCTCCTCTAACTTTATTATTTTTTATTGGAATATCTACTTTAAATCCTTAGAAATAGATAACTATCATGAACACCAAGACAGTGGCCAATAGATTAGTAAGATTTGGTAAGGAATCTCTCATAATAGCTGATTATAAGGCAGTTATTTTATCTTCCCTTATTAATATTCCATGGAATAGTGCAATAATTGCTCCTTCATATTCAAGTCCTAATTCTGTTCTGTGAGTTATAGGTGAGAATGCCTTCCACATAATGTTTTCACAGATATTGATTGCAATGAATAGAGAAGTTCCAGAATTACCTATTCCATAACCTTTTGATAACAATTCATCAATCATAATCATCACTATTGCTGAGAACACCAATTATATTATTATCAAAATAGCATTGCCTGCTCCCAATTTATCCAAATCTCCATACATACCTGACCAAACATAAGCAAACGCTTCACCAAATGCAATCAAAATTCCTAATAACTTTTAGGCTCCAGAATATAGTTGTTTATCCTCCTTCACATTTTAATCTACATCAATTAATTTTGCTCCTGCCAATAGCTACATTATCATTGATGCTGTAACCATTGGAGAAATACCCAATTCCATCAATGTTCCTCTGTTTGATGCCAATATAACTCTTAACCAATAAAATGGATCCCCTGCAGATGCTTTATATATTCCATATAAAGGAATCTAAGAACATATCAAATATAATAATGTTGCTATAGCTGTCCATAATGCTCTGTATTTGAACAATATCTAGAATTATACTTCAATTCTTTACTCTTCTTTCTGGTTCAGCAACATCTGGAATAATTGCCATTGCTGGTCTCATATAATTCAAGATCTTTGTCTTACTAGGCATTAAATTTATTATTGTAAATCTCCCCTCGTATTTGTTTTAATTTTACTTCACTTACACGTGTGAATTATATTATTATGGACAATATTTAATAAAGAGAAACATTAGGTCTATTTTTGAGATTTACAAGTATCTGTCAAGTTAGATGTGGAGTATTGTCTTCCAAAGATGATGTTTTGACAAAAGAAAATCATTAATGTCTTGGTAATTCTTCTATTCTATTGTTAGAAAAGTGCACAAATCATCTAATCGATTCCTTTAGAAAAGTCCAAGACGCTTATAAATGATTGCATCAATATATACATATATTCATATAACAATCATAACTTATATATATGTTGATCTAAATTATCATACAGGTTGAGGATAAGATAAATATGATGTTCAATTATATAACACTATATAATATATACATATATTATAATATCTTAACACTACCATTCTGACTTACAAAAAACAAAGCTTAATCTAGTATCTACATCATAGTAACTTGCTATCGTCATTAATAATCAAAATAGGTTGACTCTAATTTGATGTCCAATGAATAGAAAATATTTCAACTTATCTTTTTTATACCCTTATAAATTGCCTCATATTATTATATACTACCAGATAGATACTTATTATATTTTATCATTTCATTCTAAATTTTCATTTAATTATCACCTACAAAGAGTAAATTTGCTTTAAAAATATTAATTTTACAATTCCTTATCCATATATTTTAAATTGAATACTATTGTGTCCAATTAATGGTACTTATTTTGATCATTTTATAAAATAACTTTTTAATGGACAAATATTTTTAGATAAAATATAATAAAGAGAGAATAAACTCTTTTGATTATGTAAATGTAATCATTAATTGTTAATATCATTCAGAATTAGCAATTTCTTCCCACTTTTAGATTGTTTCATCAAGATAATCAACCTATTTTTATAATCTATTATCTAAATATTTTGACATTGATTGCCACAATGGTCTAACAATAAACTTAAAAAAGCCTGCCTCTTATTTTGCCATCACAGGTAACTAATAAAATACAATTAATAATACTTTTTGCAAATCTTTCATATATGGTAATTATGGATATCCCAATTTGCCCTCTAATTCATATTATTATTCAAATTCTTTATTTACTTTAAATGACCATTATTTTGATAACTCGAATTGTTTTGCACCTCCTGTGAAATCTGATGTATGAATAATCATGCCACTTAATAATTTGATATCTTCATCTTATGATCCAAAATTTGATTCTGATACTTTTGACTCAAAATTCTTAATTAAATTAAAATGTTCTGTGATGTCTGTATATAAAATATTGGAAATGAACATTCTCCTGAATTTTCGAAATTCTTCTCCTTTCAAACTTTATAATACATTTGTATTTGGCACACATAGTAATTTAAGAGATTTAGCTGCATGATGTTATTCTAAAACACTTCTATCATGATATCTTATAGCCAAATTTGATAAACTATTGATTTCAAATGTGTTTGTTCTACCTGTATGTGAAACATCATGACATAATCCAGATAATAATAAAGCAAACTAATTAAAAATTGATAAAATAGAATCATTATTTGTTTAATGCAACTATAATAGAATAGCATGAACATTCTACATCACAGATATACCATGATCATAATTATGAAATACATTATTTTTCTTATTATATTTATACTCTATTTCACTAAGAAATTAACAAAGTGTATCTAAGTGTATATCATATTCTTTAATTAAATTATGATATTTCAATATTTCAACTACTACTAATTATTTTTAAACCATTTCATCTACTGATAAGATATTGAAATTAAAATTATTTATATTTGTAACTTAACATAAAGTATTTAAATCTTCTAATCTTAATGAACATTTGTGTTAAACTCCAAGTTTTGCAGGTTCAAATTATAAAATGGAATTTCGATAATGTATAGTTTGTCTTTATGTAGATCTTGGTTTGAACATCTAAACAACCGAATTTAAAATCTAAGGATTATTTTATTCTAAATTGTCAATAAATCTTATTGTCTCTTATTGAATAATTTATTTCTGTATTTCTTTCTATAATGATGGATCACTGAGATCAAATTTCTTTTAATCATATTTAAACCAACCTTACTAAAAAATTATGAAAAATCCCTTGAAACTACGTTCCTCCATTTTCATAAACACCTAATATTATTAATCACTATCTCTGAGTATATTCTATTCTTAAAGGAAGTTTTCAATATATTTAAGGAGCTCCTCATTTTAAAATAATTACTAATAGGTCATTTTAGTTTTTTTAGGATCAAAATCTATATTGAATTCTCTCTTTATTTCTAAAGGAATAGGTCGAGATAAGAATATTAATCTACCTAACTTATCAAATTCAAAAATAAGAGTATCTTATGATTTAACAAAGAATTTATAGAATGTTGTTCTATCATAACATTGTCTAATAAATTTGAGATATTTATTAAAACTTTATGTTAATTGTTTGTAAATCATAAGATCAGACTTCTTATTTAGATCCATACCATTTATTGTAATGGATACATTAAGTTCATCTTTGAAATCGAAATCCACTTATTTCTATGTCCCATAAAAGAAACTAGGACTACTAATTACAGACATACCATCTCCAGAATTGATATGACTAAATACATTATAGCAATGATTACATTTCAACTTAATATTTTAATTTCAATATATGGATACATTTCTTTATGAATAAATACTTAGAACTTCTAATGAAGGCAATTCCTAGACCTTAGATCATATGTGAGAATTAAAGGGGAGTAAATATCTGAATTTTAGCCTATTTAATAGTTTCAATTAAAAATGTGCATAATTAATTAAGATCTTCAAAGATATCAAATTCATCAGCCAAAGCAAGAAATTCACTTATAATTGAAGTCTAATCACTAATGTGAAAACAAACAAAAACATCCTAATTATGTAATTTGATCAAATAGTTCTTTTTATATAACTTAATCTTTAATTATTCACTCAAGGCAGGATAGAAATTACACTCATCTAAAAGTAAAACTTTATTAGGTTAAATGAGTTAAGTTTCATTATAGATTTACTTATCATTTGTAATTATGTATTTGTCTTCAATGGAATAATATGTTTATTATGATTGATCATCTCTAATATGTAAATAAGTTAATTAATCAGCATCAATTAATCTTTTAACAAAAACTCTAATACTTTACACTAGAGTCTAATAGGATAGATTATTATCCATTAATAAGAGATTACAATTTAAGTAATCTGTATAATGTTTCTATTTCAATTATTATCTTAAATACTTTCATGTCAGAATAGAGTTAAGTAAATTTATCTACTATTTTGCAATTCTCTGTTTCTTCAACTTAAAGTATTTTTGTGGTTGTTGTAGATGGTGATGAAATTGTTGTCTTTTATATTACTTCAAGGATGGATTTTAATTTCTCTGTTACTGTGTGAGTAAGAATCTAGACAAAACCATTAAAAAGACTAAATACACATTTGTTCTCGTTAGATAGAATCATCACAAGTGAGTCATTCAAATCATCTATTTATTGGATCAACTATTCCTCTGTTACTTTCGCTTCCTTACTAACTGAATTACGTCTGATCAAACGTATTGGACTCATTTCTATACCAGTTGACTTGCATCTGATCTTCTATCCCTACCTCTAACGAGGAGATTGGTATTGCTTTCTCAAATAGTTGATTATACTGTATTTGAACTCTTCTTCATCGGCATCTTATGAATAATTGTTATCCTTCACTACCTGTATTAAGTGCAATCATGTTAACCAATTACATGTCTTTGAGTGTGAGACTCACTTTTAATTGGTGTTTCTCTTTCTATGTAATCAGACATTCATGTTCCATGTCTGATATAATCTAAAAAAACCTTATATAGTTGCTTAAGTGAGGGTTTGATAACATTAATTAAATTAATGGACATGTAAAATCGACCAGGAGGTAGGACCGGTTCAGGTCCTATGGCATCAGCAGCAGATGCTAATGTTGAAAGAAGAGAACGATTGAAATAGTTGGCCATGGAAATCATTGACCTTCAAAAAGACCCTTATTTTATGATAAATCATCTTGGTACTTATGAATGCAAGTATATATTTCAAATAATCATACAGATTGTGTTTGACTCTCCATACAAATGAGGGATCATATTTAGCACACACTTAAGGAAAAAAACATTAATAGAATCTATTACGTAGAAAAGCAAGAGAAGGAAAAGATCTAAATGCAATGATGCATATGGCTAAATAAAATCAACCTAAACCTTAGAAACATAAAACTATTAAGATAGGTCGTCCAGGATACAAAGTCACAAGAACTGTTGAGAACACTTCTAAAGTTCTATATTTTGAACTTTAATATGAAGACATACAACCAGGATTCATTCCTAAACATAGAGTTATGTCAGCCTTTGAATAAAAGATTGAGTAGCCCGATAAGAATTATTAGTATTTGATTTTCGCTGGTGAACCATATGAAAATATTAGTTTTAAAATACCTAATCAAGAGATAGAAACATAAGTATATTTTAATTTATTTATTTTAGGAAGGCAAATTTCAACCCGTTTGGGATAAAGATAAAAAAATATATTCGCTAAGAGTATAATTTAGAGAAAAAAAAAATGCTAAATGATTTATTTCAACATTGCATTTAATATTCAATATACTAATAAATCATTAGTTATTTCTAGAATCACTAAATTATATATGTGTTAAATAAAATAAAAATATTTTTATGTCATTTTTCGGAAAAGTACTATTGTTTACAGCTCTTGCTGGGTACAGTTACCTTTTATTAACTGATACATCCATGGGAAAACAATTTGAAACTAAATATAATGAATTCTAAAAACATCAATTAGTAAAACAAGTAATTTAAGAATCTAAAATAAAGTATATACCTTCAGATACTATGAAATTATTACCAGCAGTATTAGCCAAATAAATAGTTGCAGGATTAATAGCAAGTTCAGCATTAATGTTTTTATGTGGTTGGTAAATTAATTAAAATATATAATTAAGCTTTGTTTTCTTGCCTGTTCTTGGATTATTATTGTAAGTTGCTATAACAGCCAATCCCTTAATTAATAATGATTAAACAACTTAAATTGAATTTTTGAAAATTCTTGCTTTAGTTGGAGGATTATTGTTATGGAGTTCATCTATCTGCTCAGCAAAATAACCAACCAAAGTTAAGCCAGAATGAAAACAATATATATTATTTCATTATCAAATTTAAACATATCTTTTTTATAGTTAAAATTAATTGAATAAATTGATTCTCATTTTTTAAACTTATTTTTATGTAAATGACAATGAATTAGTTAACTATTTCCATTCATGGCTTAAACATTATTAATTATATTATTTAAAATGAAGATAATATTTTTTATTAGGATGTTAAAAATCATTCTATGATGAAATAAAATACTATTAAAAACTTCTATATAAAAAATAATTATTTTTTTTTCAAAAAAAAAAACTTCATTTCTTCTTTTTAATATACTCTTCATTTATAAAGGGAATTTCATTTGGTATTGGCAAATGCTCCATTTTTGGTATTGACAAAGGCTCCATTTTTGCTATTTGAATTTCTATCTATGGTACCTACGGCACCGGAATATATTGGTTGTTTTACTCGATTAGATTTTATATAGGTTGAAATACTATTTATTGTTGCAATTAATTAGAATTATTCTATTAGACATTTTTAATAATTCCCTTTTCTATTTATTATCGAATTTTTTCTATTCTATTATTCCATCCATTTTTATGATATTTATATGAATCACATGTTTTGTAGAATTCCTTTCTATAAATGAGCATTTTTTATTATAATTCATATTAATTAAGGGAATTAACCATTGCCTTTGTATTTTTACCAAAAATTCCATCTTCCTTTATGTTACATGCATATTATAAACTCTTTATTGCTTTAACTGGGCCTAAGTTTATTTAAGCATCAAAGAACACATAACAAGTCTCTGGATTTTAAATTTTATGAGCAGAATATCTATTGAATTAATATTAGTAAAATTCATAGATATCCTAATCTGTGAGATCATAAACATCTTTTTATTTTGGTATCTCATATGGTTTCACTCCTTACTTTTCTATTATTTCAATACGTTATTTATCATATGTTTTTTAAGTTATACCTCGATTTGTCTTACCTCCTCGATCATTTGGGTTATTACTTTTTCCTCCTTCATGTTCTAAAACCAACTTTAAAATAACATCAAAAATATGCATAAATAATTTATTTTTTTTAATAAAGTGATAGTTATGCAATTTGATTAAAACAAGAAAATTAAAATTATTTTCAATTATGCTCAAAAATATCTAAGAATGCAATTTAGGGAATGATATATTATTAAAAGTTATTACTATTTAATCATTTGATAAAATGTTATTTAAATAACTACATATAGATATAGATAAATCATTAGCACAATTCATAATTATAATCAACATTAGTTACTTCTGTTAATTTTTTTAGTGTTTCAGATACTTTGGTTTTCATCTTGTCTGATATTGAATGTTAATCTTTACGTGTATCATTTTATTTAGATTTTTCTTCTTGTTTTAAAACAAATAAAGGATTTAATTATTTTTATTCAGTCCAATCTACAACAAATTGAATCCATTATTAATCTCCAAATGTTTAACCAAATAATGCATACATAACCATTTTTAATTCTTAAATATCAGATAATAATTTTTTATTTGAATATGATTTTAAAATACGCTAACATTCTTCATTAGTAGCTAATTCTAATTATTATTATAATTAAACTAACTTTTAATTGTAATCTTTGATAATATTATTTCGTTCAGAAGAAATATTTTAATTTTTAAAATTGTTTTCAATAGGTTCAGTTATTTATTGAT
The DNA here is from genome assembly GCA_000733385.1 of Paramecium biaurelia. Lineage (NCBI taxonomy): Eukaryota > Ciliophora > Oligohymenophorea > Peniculida > Parameciidae > Paramecium > Paramecium biaurelia. The sequence goes on along the minus strand of JPFL01000193.1, from coordinate 64,736 downwards.
TATCTAAATCTTAATGTTCCCATTTAATTATATGGGCAAATGAAGATGGATTAATTGGATCAATACCTTAAACAAATACTGGTTTTTTAATTGAAACTTTACTTTTCTTTAGCATAATTTTAACTTAATTTTTAATATCAGAAACATTCATCTATTATCTTTATGTAGAGATATGCTATCTAGCACTAGTAGTATGCTATAATATTTATTATTGATTGTATTTTTGAGATAATATTCTAGTTTCTTCTATTTCAATTTCTAATTGAGCTGCTAATAATAAATAATTCTTAGAGATTTCATCTAAAAATTTAGGGAAATGTTCTGGCTTAGCACTTTCATTAATTTTTCTCATATTCTTAATAATACTAATTAAACCTTCAGGAACCAGAGAATTATTTGAATCTTAGAATTATTTTAGAAAGATATCCTTAAGTAACATTTTACATCTTCTTTTTTTTTATCTCATCTCATCAAGTTCTTTTTATATTGATTATTATTTCTCATTATTTTATTACATTTGTTTTCTTAATGATATTATTTCTTTAGTTCTTTATCTGATCTCAATATCTCTTTAATTTCTTATTTTTTCAACAATATCCAAAAGATTTCTTTTTTTGTTAGGAACCCCATCATTTTATTATTCAGGAATCCATCCTTATCTTGCCTTTTCTTCTTTAGCAAAAAACTTTCTTCTTATATCCTAAACTTCTTCCTCATAATGATTCAATTCTTAAACTAACGTATTATTGTCTATTCTCATTTAAAACAATATATTCTTATGCTCTTTAATTTATGTTTAAAATAGTTGATAACTCTCCATTAAGGACTTAGCAGATGTAGAATTTTGTTGTTATTATGGAATTTAAGTAGTAGGAAATGATGTTGGAGGTCGATTAGAATGATATTTAGCTTTTGATAAGACCACATCATAATCAATATATTATGCAGGATTACTAAAATACTCAGTTAATCCTTTGAAATTATTTAAGGTTCTTTATTTCAAGACATGTGATTAATCTCTAAATACTTAAGTTATTTCTTCATCCATTCGTTGTATATTCCAATTAGACTTATGTTTTCTATTGATATTCATTTCATCAAGTTTTTTAGTCACTTTTTGAAGCAGAAGACTATTTAAGATTTATTTATTCATTTCTATTCTTACTTAATCTAATGTCTTTAAAACATTTCCAGATTCTTTATTGGGTCTAAGCATTTGGAATTAGACTTATACATCATCATTATTTTCTTCAATTTTAAAGTTAGGTACTTCAATTGGTTTCATGATTTGATTAATAATATTTGAATTGATCTAAGGTCCATGATCTAATGTAAATTCATTTTCTATCAATTTGTTATTGTGTTCATTTTGTTTGACCTATTCAAATGCATAACTCTTTTTCTTTGACATAATATTTTCATGCCATTGATCAAGTTATTCAAGTAAAGGGTCAATTTGATTCTCTAATAATTAGATTTTTGAGAATTACCATTCTTTCTTTAATTTTTTTTATTATCCTCTTAAACATCACCTAAATCAACAACATTTCTCATTCTAATTATTTTCCTGTCTTCATATTATAAATTTATAACCTCTTTAGGCAGGATCTGTTTCTTCAAATTAATTTTAACTTTTTGCTTTGGTAAGACTACGTTTGGGTTTGAAGGTTGATGATGTAGTCTAAGTTACTTTTTTCATTGATATTTATAAATAAAAATAATGTATCAATATGCATAGTTAATAAATGGAAACAACAAATTATATATGAATATAGATACTGAAGAGTATATTAACATTTGTATATTAGAAGTTATACTGCATATAAAATTATACTTAAATTTTATTTAGACTGATTAATACAGTTTTCAAATGACCATATAATGTGGTTATAATTTATATGTCCTATATTTAGTCTAATATACTAATAATTGATACTTTTATTATGAGTTTAATGGGACTCATTTCTCCTTTTTTATAAATTGAAAATAATAGAGAGAGTGGACTTCATTAGGATACAGATGATTGACAATTAGCAGATAGTACATCACTTAAATCATTTTGGTAATATGAGAATTAGATACTAACTACTGTGGTTGTGAATTACTTGCTAATTTTAATTAGAAACTAAACGTTAACATTTTCAATAAATGATATACATAATAAAGATGAAGCAATTATTTTAAAGATTCAAGAAGTGGGATCTGATTTACTTGTAATGGAGTTTAATGTTTGACTACATTATATATATTTATACATGATTATAAATGAATTAAAAACGATTTCATGAAAGTAATGCAATTCCATTACATCTAACTAATCAAATATCAGAGGGGATTCATGGTCTTGGGTATGAGAGAAGTTTCTCATCTGAATCAGAAGGAGGAGAATATGCTAGTCTAAAGAAGGAAGATCATATTGGATTTGAGGATGCTCGAGTCACAAAATTATTATTTGAGACACATCGTTTGATTGAACATGTTAGGTTACAATTAATATTAGTGATAACAGTGATACTCATCATAGATGTATGAGAATTATTATATAGTTTGATGATTAATATTTCATATCTGATTTAGAAGATGATACATTTTTATGGTTAGTCTTCACTTTGAATAGCTTTTTGTTACTATTTACCTACATGACTTATAAGATCAAATTTAATTACTTTAAGGCTACTTAGTTGATTCCAATGAACCTTGGTTTTCACAGAAGTGATTTCTTTAAACCATTTTTATTGGAATTGTTTTTATATTTACCGATACCTAATGTATTTTCAAAAAGTAATTTGAGTATTAAATTAGATATTCATTTTGAATTCACACTATATAGAGTTGAAGGGGTATTTTACTTCACTTTGAATGACTTATTATTTTTGTGGACATGTTTAAGAGGTGTAACATTGATGTTTATTCTTTTACGATTAAGTCATTTATATAACAGTTAGGTGTATAGATTGTCATTACAATTTGGTTTTAGAGTGAAGTGGAGTTTCACTTTTAAATCATTAGCAAATGAGAAACCAGTACTTGTTATATCTACTATTTTTACTATTTAAGCTTGCTATCTTACATTAGCATTGTGGATAGTAGAACGTCCATATATGAGAGAAGAGCATTCTGATACAATGTTATTATTGAAACACTCTTTTTATGAAACAATGTTGGCATTGATAAGATATTCTTATGAAGAGTATGAACCATATACTGTTTATGGGAAAATTGTTCTATCATTCACATAATACTCTGGTTTTGCTACTACATCATTGTTGATTGCAGCAATAGCAAGACGTTTCTATATGCAATCAAATTAATTCAACGCTTATGTTTTACTTGCTAGATTGTAAGCATCCCATGAGATGTTAATCTTAACTTAAGCAATTGGTGAATAATTTTATTATTTAACCAAATATCCTATCAATCCATTTTCAAATTTCAGAGCCAAACAATGCTTAGCTAATTTGAAGAAATTTTTTAAGAAGAGACGAATTTATCAGAGAACAGTTGCTGAATTGACTGAATAATTATTCAATAGAAAAATGAAGGATTTTAAATAGATATTGTAAGCTTATTATGAAATCTGTCAATTGATATAAGAATAATAGAAAGAGATTTATTAATGTTATTCTGATTAATAATAATTGTTTTTATTATGATAATATTTTACATATTATTGGCAATATCATATGCCTCATTTTCTGGTGATCGTGTAAGCAAGTCAGAATTTGAGAATCTTCTTAATAGTGATTAAAATGTATGAAGAATTTATTAAATATAGTTATTACTCTTAATTATTAAAGATGATTAGATGGTAGCTTTATGGAATCAATTATATTAATAACATGCTGATTTAATCATGATGGGAGTTATAGATTGTCGATAAGCAGATGATTTATGTACTGAATTAGGTATAGAACAAACACCATAATTATTATTTATTGATAAAGAAGCAAAAGCTTTAATATATTTTGATAAACAATGGAATTCAGATACAATTACATAATGGTTAATAGGAGATCATTAACATTCTGAAGAAGAATTTGAAATCTATATTCAAGTTGATTAACCAAAAATCAATGAAGATGTATAATGGGTTACTGATGTTGAGATTGATGTACTTGATAATCATGATAATAATCAAGAGGATTCATATATTAATCATCATGAAGATCATCATTCAGAAAATATTGAAAAAATAAAATATGAAGAATTGCAATAATTAATATTACTTAATGAGTAACTTTCTTATAGATCTGAAAAGTTTAGAAGAGATATTGATTTAGTAAAGCATTAAACTAATATGCTTAATACTACATTTATGATTGAATTAAATAGACAAGAAACTTCTATTAATTTCACAATATATCTCTATTCTTCAGGTGTGCTAGCATTCGTTTGTGTTCTATTTGCTTGGAAGAAAATTAATGTTCTTTAAAAGAAGTCGTCAATTCTAGTGTAATGATAATTTATATTTTTAATTTATCCAAAAATCAATATGAGCGAATAGAACAAATTTCGCATACTTAAAACTACTTAACCTATTCAACCTAACTAATAAGGATGGCCAACTTTAAGATCTGACTCCTCCAATGACAGACTTACTAGAATACAAAGAGATTCACTTTCCAATTTAAGGAGTTCTTAACAGTACTCAAATATCTCCTATAGATATTCTCAAAAGCATAAGGCATTATCTCAAGGAGTATTTGACTCATAAATAAATAGACATTTTATGGATCTCCATTATTAGCACAAGATCAATTAGAAATTATAGATAAGATGAAATGCTAGCCTCGAAATGATTTCTATGGATAATTAAAAAGTGTAGATCCTTATCAATATCCTGCACGTCTATCAGACCTGTATCTCTCACCTAAAACACTAAGAGAGCGTACTTCTTACTACTTATATTGAAGCTACTGTCGAAGTTCATATACCTAATGAATTAAAAGATCCTCCCATGCAATTAGGCAATTTCTGTAATAATCTATCGAAACATAATCCAAGAGACAAACTTCATAGAGGTATTCCTCAAAAGTAACCTTTTAATTATTAATGTAGACATGATATTAAATCACTTGCTATTTGGGTTGATCTCATGGTACAATAGATAAGAGAGAAATATGGTGATCAAAAATAATTTGATTTTTATGAAGAAATACAAAATGTTCTAACTTTGTGTTTAAAAGAATTAATAAGATAAATTAGTATTGATTGTATTGAAAGGAGGTGATGTAAATTTATAAATTTATTTAGTGTTCTATTAGAAAAGATTTGGACTCAATATGTAGAAATTAATTCTACAGTTATTAATTAAGTTGTTAATGAAAAAAAAGAGAATGAAAAATAAAATCTTAAATAAATCATGAAAACACATTAATTATATTAATAAGAAATTGATAATTTTTAAATAATTATTTCAAATTAAAAAGAAGAATAATCCAAAATTACAGATAAATTAATTAAAATCAAAGATAATGCAAAATATCTCAAAAAAACTAATAGAAATTTACAAAATACTAACAGAGAACTTAAATTCTAATTAAATGATTACACTATATCAAATAAATATTTATTAAGTGAAATTGAAAATCTTAAATAATAAATCAAAGATAATGAAATAGATATACATGATTTTCAATAAAAATTCCAAACTAATCAAAGAACATAATCTCCATAAACTAGTGATCATTCTCCACTTCAATTTCCATAACATTTAAAAGTAATCCAACCCAATATGCATTAAGCATTCAACACTTAAACCGAAGAATAAATTATAGAAGTCTTAAAAATTGATTCAGACACAACATTATCAAATTTTGAAGATATCCTCAAAAATTAAGCCACTGATACTAATGATCTATATACAATCATGGATCTATAAAAAGAATAATCTATTCAAACTATTGTTTTGAATAATGTTCCTGAATATAAGTATTTAAATTTTATTAATTTTAGATCAATTCTTTTACCAGATTTTAGACATAATATTGTTTAAACTGATTTTAGTATGAGTAATGTAATAGATAAGGAAACACAAACTGAATTACCAACTGAAATTCTAGAAGAGATCAAAAATGAAGAAGAATAATTAATGCAATTTTAAGAATAATTTAATAAAGCATCTGAAAATTATAAATAACTTATAGAAGGTGATTAATAGGATAGTCCTGATTTAAAATAAATGTCATCTTTTCTTCTAAGTCTAGGTGATGTATCATCTAAAATAAAATAAACAGTTTAATAATCAAGAGAATTTAGAACTAGTGTATTACTTGTTAATAGTGCATAAAAAGATGAAAATCATAGAAATGCAAACGAATTATAATTATTAGTAAATAAATTATAACATTAATTTAGAAAAATACTAATGACAATCTCTAGTAGAATTTAGAATCTGCAAAAACTGAAATTATTGAATTGGAAGCACATTTAGAATTATAGGAAAAAGTAAATATATATTAATATTGAAGGTAAATTCTAAATTAGAAAATAAATATCATAAGATAAAAGATAAGAAATAATCACTAATTGAAAAGACAACAAATTTAATAAATTCATTAACAAAAACATAGAAATTCACAAATATCATCAAAAAGAAAATACAAGAGAAAAGATCAAGTGTTTTTAACTAAAAAAAATAACCTATTACACAAACATTAAGTTAATTGCCTTCATCCATAGAAATATCTTAAAACTTTTAGTAATAGTTTTTATTATCAAATAATCAATAAAATTAACAACATAACATTGTTGCTTAATCACCTGGAAGATAGTAATTAGGTGGATAATCTAATAGAGAGTAATCCAAACCTGAAACTTCAACTAATAGAAGCATGCAATAGTAGAATTAAGAATAGGAAATAAATGTACCAAAAAAGAAATGGAACATCTAAATTACAAATACCGATGAATAACAAAAGGAATCTGATAATGAGAGTGAAATATCATAATCTCAAATTTCATTTTAATAAAGTATTTCAATAGTTTAAGATGTATTAAATTCTTTTTAAAATAGGATGTCATATCATAACGTAGTTTTGTATCTAATAGAAGATCATCTTAAATTTAGGGTCAAGCTAAATCACCTGGAAATCAAGTAATATGAATTATACTTATTATTATAGTAATTAATTCCAAGTAATGGAAATAATAGATCTAGTTTGAAATCTGCTAAGAAAACAACTCCAATTAGTACTTCTAATACTTTAAACAATGAAAGTGTAAAAATGATTTCAGATACATTAAGAAAGTTTTTGAATGAGGAACTTGATAATAGTGAAGCTTCAAGTATTGATTCATCTTTTTCATCTAAATTGGAAGCATATTCCAAAAAAAAATCAGATAGACAACAAAAGAAAAGAAATATTACATAAACATAAGCCCCAAGTAATTTAATTTGTTTAATATTTTTAAGAATTTCAAAACAGAAATAATGCTGAATCCACAACTTAACTTAATTTCTAGAGATCTAAATATTTGGTTACATTTTTAGCAGAACGTTTTGCTAAAAACCCAAAGTTATCAACACCAAAAATGCAAAGAATTAATGTTTTAAAATTCATATCATAATTTTATTGTGATAAGATAAAGTAATATTCTAATAAAAATACTCCTTTACATTAGATATGCTATGAGCATTTTGTTAATACTTATGGATTTAAAAGCATGGCTGAATAAAAATTAACAAATTTCTATTAATCTGTATATTTCTATAGAGAGAATTTCAGAATCAACTTATTTGGAAGGTAAATATATATAATTGATCAAAAGATTTTTGTAATTATTAAGTCCCCTCACTTTGGATGATTTGGATATTTATATACAATTATTGAAAATTTTAGATGAAAATGAAATAGCTATTCATATGGCATCTATTGTTAATGAGAAGGGAGTGTTAGTTTCATTGGATAAAGCTATAGCATCATTAGATATTCAACATTAATGTTTGGGAGCAGATATCAAGGATAAAATTATAAAGGAAATTCGTTCAAATACTTATGAGAGGAAAAACAAAGTTTGTGTGGATGTTGATTTCTTTATAAGTAAATTATTGAATGGTTATCATCAATACAAATTGATACATTAAGCACATTTTGAGGAAGTATTTTATTCAGCTGATATGGATATGGATGGTATGATTGAATACTAAGAATTTCAAAAATTATATTTACATTTTGAAATTAATCAAGGAACTGCATCAAATAAAAGATTGATTAGAACTCAATTTATGGAGAGATGTGATACAATTTCAAATGAGAGTGGAGAAAAAGCCATGTCTTTAGATCGTTTTGTTACTTTCTCTTTAGAAAATAATATATTTTCAGAAGAGAAGTTTTCAGTATAAATTGAGTTATTAGCATAATAGTTATTTTCAAAGAATGTTGATTCTAATGATCCAATTAAGAATTTGAATGATTTGAAAGAAAATTGGAGAAATATTTAATCATTATTAATGAGTAGAATAAATTTGAGTGAACCCAATGAGGGAGACTATTATTAGAGTATAATTTAGAAGCTTGATTAAGTAAATTTGAGGATTTAGTAATATAGGCTTTAAATAGTAAGGAATTGAAAGAAAGTTATTGGATTTCGTATAGAATATTAGATGCAGATACAAAGGCACTTTACTTAAATAATATAGCATCTGATCTTATCCCAGAAGATTTACTATATATTTAAGAAATATTTGGTGAACTTTTCGATGATAATATTGAGATTGATTGAATTATAAATTTATTATATAAATCACAATAATTTTCTCGAATTAAATCTATATTATAATTGGTTCATGTAATAAATCTTTTTGATTATTATAAAAAGGCCTTAGTTTCTAAAAAATTAATCCAAAAATTGTATATATTATTATTATTAATTTACAAATGAGACAAAAATCTCGCACAGTCCATGAAGGAATGTAGAATACATTATAAAGTGTCGATTACAATGATTGTATATACTAATGTATACTAACAAAGAAAAAATTTATTGGTAAGGGTCCAAGGTATATCTACTTATTTAAGAATCACATCTGTATTGGAAAAGTATGGATATTATTATATGACAACAGTCTCCAAAGGTGTAAATTCCTGAAAGATAGTTTGTAATCAATACAGATACTCGAATTTAGTGGCAATACTCTAAAAATATGTTAAAATCAATAACGTTTTAGGTTGGAAGTCATTCATATGAATATTTTGGAAACAATGAATAACTAAGGGAATTAAAATAAAAATTTGCTTTGTATGCATTTCAAATGAAAATACAAGATGAATATTAAGCAGAATCTGTTTTAGGCAAGGGTTCTTATGCTACTGTACTTGAATTAACTAGTTTATATAATCATTAATAATATGCAGCTAAATGCATAGATTAATTGAAAATAAATGAAAAAAAAAATGGATGTCGTCAATTGATGCAAGAAATAGAAACCATGCGTATCCTTTCTGAACATAAGCATTAGAATATCCTCCGATTACATGAATTATATATTGGAAATCAAAACTATTATTTAGTTATGGAATTAGCCAAAGGTGGATCTCTACTTACATTAATGAAAAAGAGATCTACTTTATTTAGTAGAAATGATATTAGAATAATCATGAGATAACTTTTAGAAGGATTAGAATTCATTCATTCATTTAATATAATGCATAGAGATTTAAAACCAGAAAATATTTTATTTATGTCAAAAGAATTGGAATCTCTTAAGATTGCAGATTTTGGATTAGCTTAATCTTGTGATTAACATCCTTACACTTATCCTAAATGTGGTACTCCTGGTTTTGTGGCACCAGAAATTTTGGAATCAGATTCAGAATTTGCTAGATACTCAACTGTTTGTGATGTTTTTAGTGCTGGTGTCATACTTTATGTTTTGTATTAAAATATGTAAATTTAGATTAGTTGGAGAACCATTATTTGAAAAGAAAGATAGAAGAGAATAATTGGAATTAAATAGAAGATGTGAAATCAATTTTTAAAGATTCTCATAAGATTAATTAGATGATGTAGAAAGAGATTTAATGTCAAAGATGTTAGCCAAAAATCCAAATCATAGATGGAAAGCAACTGATTTACTTAAACATAAGTTTTTTGTACAATCTGAAGATCAAATTGAAAATGAAATTGATTATCCAAAATTAGTTAACATGGATATGTAAATCATTTTATTTAAAATTTTAAAGACTTAAAAAATCAGCAATGCCAACATTTTCAAAAAATCCATTCATGTAATCAATAACCAGAGATAAAGCATTAACAACAAGAGAAAAAAGTTAAACCCATGTAACAAGACCTAAGAATTGTACATTAGTTATGTAGACTAATCTAAATTTTGATAAATCATCATAGGAATAAATTAATCCCCTAGAAAAACTAACCAATTTTATTGGATCTTTTAATTTAATTAAAGATGAAATAAATTAATGAAATATCTATTATGTTAATTGTTAAAAATATTTGCATTTTAATAGATATTTATATATATAACTACTTTATTTCTTAATTAATAAAAATATTGATAAAATTTAATAATTATATAAATCTATTTTTTCTAATAATTTAATTGTATATTTTTTATAATCTTTTAATTAGATTACTAATTTCATTAATCTTTTTTTTCTTATTTAAATTATAATATTTTTCATATAAATATAATACAAATGAATCATTATTTGTTTGCTTGAGATTTCTATTTAAGTTGTTCTAATTTCTATTTAGCCAATCTTGCTATTCTCCTTCTTTTTAATAACAAATCTGCTACTGTCATTTCATTGTCTTTCTCCAAAATCTTTTTTTCTTTAGCATATGCTATATCTCTTAAGACTAATCTTATTGGGACTCCTGATATATCAAACTCTTCACTTAATTTCTTCCTCAAAAATTTTAAATAACTATCTAAAATTTAATGATCAATTATATACTTTTAAACAAAGAACCTTAATTAATAAACAATGCAAATGTTGGTGGTCTCACTTTGATTTAGGCAACAAATCTAATTTTTAATTTATCACCATCTTCAGAAGGTAAACTTTAAATCTTTTTAAATTTATTAAGCCAATCATTTAAAAGTCCAGTAGAAACCTAAAAAAGAATTATAAATAAAATAGATTACTCTAGTATTCCATTTATCATACACTTAAATAACTTAATCCATTAAAAGATCAATATTAATCTTCTTTTCAGCACTTATTGTTATTAATTTACAATTAGGTACTTCTCCAAGATTCCTCTCCAATTAACCTTTTAAATATTTAACTATTTTTGCTTTGTAATCATTATCAACCATATCCCATTTATTTACTGCTATTATTAATCCTCTACCTTATTTTACAATCTCTTAAGCAAGTTCTAAATCTACTTCTCTGAATGCTCCTAATGAATCAATTAATAGAACAACAACATTAGAAAATCTCAAAGTAGATCTAGTTTTTGCAATGATTTATAAATCTAAATCAGTTTAAATCTTAGGTTTAGGTTCAATACCAGCAGTATCTACTAATTAAATCTTTTATCCTTTATAAACCCAAAATGTAGATATAGGATCTCTAGTTGTTCCTGGAGTTGGATCTGCAATTACTCTATCCTCTAAAATAAATAATATCAATACCTCCTAATAATGTATTGACTAGACTAGATTTTCCAACATTTTATCTTCCCATTATAGAAAGCATAATTGGATTTCTTAATTACAGATTATCTTTTGAAACACCTTGTTTCTCTTGAATAGGTGATTTAGTATAAATAGGATTAGCAATATCTTCATCATCAAGATCACTATTGTCTTCAGGGCGAGGATTGGCTTAATCAAATTCTCTTTCCTAGTTAATAATAATAATAATAATAAATACCCAAATTTTCATATCAAACTCAATTGATTATTATTTAATAACTTCTTCCATTTCTTATCTACATTTTTCTTTAATTTCTTTATATTTTTCCTTTCTTTTTTATTTTCTTTCCTAATATTCTTCATGTACATTTTAGGGTATGTTTTCAGAGATTTTAGAAAGGAGATCTTAAAATCCTGTTCCATCAACAGCTGAAACATAGATAGGATCTCCAAGTCCCAATCTTTTTAATTATGAATCAATGTCAGTTTCAAAAATGGCATTATTTTCACATTTATTTGCTACTAATATAGCTTTTTTGAGATTGGTCTTGATTTCTAATTCTTTCAATTCATTAACTAATTAAGGATCAGGATTAGTTAGTGAGAGTGTTTTTTTTAACCATCTAGCAATTTAATGATCTATATTGGTTAGACCAGCTTTAGCATCTACAACAAATAAAGCAATATCAGAATATTCAATTGCATTGATAGTCTGCATTAACATCTTCTATTATAATGGATTAAGAATCTTCTTTAAAGCTACGTTCTCAATTCCTGCTGTATCAACAAATCTAATAGGAAGTGGAAAGATTTCAGATATAGCCTTAAATAATATTTTTGATTTTTTTTTACTTCTTTTCTATCTCTTGTAATATTCTTTTGATTTGATGTGATGGCTACATTTTCTCCTGTTTACAATTTATTAAAGAGTGAGGATTTACCAACAGAAGATCTACCTATCAATGAAATTGTAAGTAGAGGTATTGAAGAAAATTTGTATAAAATTTTTGTAAACATAAATAATGAACAATGAGAGAAACAATAAAAAAAGAGATAAAACATCTAATGATGTTAAAAATCTTTTAAGTTAACCTAGTATGTTATTCAATCAAAAGGTTGAGGAGAATATCATACATGTAATATAATAATTACAACCTTTGAGAACTGAAAATGATGAACTTAAAAATACTATACTTGCAACATAAACTTATTTAGAAGTAATATGATATTTATAGTATAATTTTAGTAATAAAGAGAGAATCTATCATAAATTATAAGAGAAACAGAGAGTAGAGAATTAGTGAAGAGAATAGCAGATTTTCCAACGTTGATTTCTATTTTATAGGAAGATATGAAATCCATGTAAGAAACATTAAGGAAATGTATTTCAAACTCTAATTAGTAATCTAGAATCACATTTATTGACACAATAAACTAACCAGTTACTAATTTTAAATGAGGAACGTAATTCTAATTATGAACAAATCAAAATGGAGGTTTAAAGGTAATCAATAGAATAATAAAATATTATTACTCATTAGGATGAGTTAATTAGATAAAAAGATTAAACAATATTCTAATTAAATTAATTAATAGAAGATGAGAACAAAAAAATAAAGAAGAATTAAAATTCACATTTTGAAATTGTTGATTCTTATAATGAGAAAGTTGAAGAACTTACTAATTAATTAAATGAAGAAATGGAGAAGTAAACATAAATGAAAATTAAATATACTTAAATGTTATAATAATAATAAGAAGAAAATCATACTTAAGTTGCAATTAAATAAGATTAATATGAATTTGCTTTAGGAGAATTAAGAAATACTTATGAAAAACGTATGGATAAATTGATTAAAGATAGTGAATTTAGAATTTCAGAAGCAAATAAAGCATCTATTAGAGCAAATAAAGAATTAGAAGTAGTAAGAAATAAATATGAATAAGAAATTTAAAAGAATGAATAATAAATAATCTTAATTAAGAATCAATAAATCTAATTATAATAATAATAATAATAAACTCATTCATTAAGAGCTGAAATGTAATAATAAACATTATATCTACATTAAACATAAGCAATGATTACTAATCTAAAAAAAAATAATAATATTGTACTTAATGAAGAATAATAATAGTCAGAATAAAAAATATAATAATCTTTAGAAAACTTTTATTTAACCAATCCTACAAATCATTTTTCAACTCAAACATAATTTTAATAAGAAATTGAACATTAATAATAATAAACATCACCATCTTTATGGGCTTAAGATATAACTTAATTCTCTCCTAATGCTTTCAAATTAAATGTTAAATATGCTGATTAATAAACTACTTAAGTTTCTCCTATTTCTAATTTCAAATAAAATTATGAGAAACTTCCAAATTTAGAGTTAGATGAAATACAAGAATCTAAAAAATAAACTAATCTAATTAAAAAACTTAAAAAGAAAAGAAATTAAAGATCTAAAAATAGAGAAGATTAATATTATTATCATGTTAATACAAATGATGGATATACTTAAAATGACTTAATTACAGGACCTTCTCCTAAGTAAAGTGAAGAAACACCACATTCTAAATTTGCAAGTGTAAACTTTACTTAAGCATTTGCAACTCATCATTCAAATCTTAGAAGAAGAAGTAAATTATAAATTAATTTTTCAAATAATCAAATTTAAGAATAAGAAATTAATTAAGAAATTCAAACTTAAGATATTTCTTGTTAAACTGAAGATATCTTATTAGAATATTTAATAATTAATGAAAATTAAAATTAAAAAACCCTCAATACTCACCCATAAGAAAGGTCTAATAGTTATTATTTTTCACCAAACAAAAAAAATCAAATTTAATCTACAATGTTAGATAATAGTTCTAGAAATTAACATTAATTCAGTCTTTAAATTTTATAAAGTGATCAAGATGAATTTTAAATTTAATAAAAGGATGAAGTTTCTATTCTTAAAGAGTAAATTGCAGCCCTTTAATAATAAAATAATATTCAGGCTAAGAATATAATAGATCTATAGGAGAAAGCTTAATAAATGTAAGAGAGAATGAAAGAAAATGTAAAGTAAATGAAGCAATAAATTTAAAGAAGTTCATTAGAAAATGAAACTCTTTTAAAACAATTAGATAAACCAAAAGAAGTTGTTAAGAGAAAAGTTGAATTACAAAAACATTTAGAGAATTAGATTACTCATAGTGAAAATTTGTAATATTAATTAATTAAAGCAACAGAAATTATCAAATATTTTAATAATGAACTTGAAAATTATAAGTAAATGTATAATATCTTTGGATAAGGAACTAAATCAGAAAGATTATAAACTAAGAAATTACCAAGTATTTATTAACCTTCTCCAAAGAGAAAGATTGGTGATAGTACTCCAAGAAAATAATCAATGTATGAAGAAGCATAGAGATTAATTGATAATCTTTATGACATTAAACCTTATAAGAGAAATTGACAATATATATATATATTTTGTAGAATAGTTATGTATATGCTTGAAAATGATATATGTATATCAAATTAACCAAAATTCATAACTATTAATTAATTTCAATTTTAGGATAAAGCCGTCATCTTAGGTACAAATTTTTCATTATTTTCTTTCTTTTCAAATGATGATGGATAATCTTTAAATAATTTTGTTAATGATAAAGCTAACTATGAATTTTTCTCTGTGAATTCTTCATGGATTGTTTAGAGAACATCTCCATACATAAAATTTTATTATTCAATCATAGAGTATTTGGCTCTACAATATGAAGAGTATTATGATTTAAATTCGTTTTTGTACATCAAACAAACATTTTAATTTGGATGATATATGTAATATTTTCTAGAGCGTCTATTATTATGAAGTTCATTAATTAATGCTTCAATGAAACATTCACAATTTATGATCTAAATCTCTTTACTATACTATTCACATTAATCATAATAAGAAATGGAATCAATTTCTTTAAAATATAATTGTTCAAAGCTACAAATATTCATCAATTTATTGTTACCTTTCTTCAAAAGCATCAATTAAATCTTATTTAGAGAATTCATCAAAATTTATTTTGAGATTTATCATGAACTCAGATTTAACGATTCCTCTTGGTAATTAAATAATGGAAGGTACTCCTAATTTTACTAGATTTATTAAGAATAATTGATACATTGTTCTGGTTTAACTCTACATTACTTTAAAATTATGTTGTTATAAGGATCAAAACAAGCATTTACTATTACATTAATTTATAAGCAATACAAATGCTTTTATTTTATGTTTCTCTAATATCTCCTTATAGAATAACAACTTCATTATCATCTATTGTTATAGATAGAATTTCATTGGCATCCTCAACAGTTAACTCTGAATTTCTCACACTTGCACACAAATCTATGTAGCAATAAATAAATTACTGCCCATAATCGATTAAATAATGATAATTTAATAACTAATAATTAAAATAAAAACAATGAGAATATTGATGAATAAAAAACTAACTGAAAATATTGATGATAAGATTATCATTTCTAAAAGAATTATTGTTGATACCATCATTATTTAGAGAATAATATTATTATATATTATTA